>JAWPHD010015021.1:0-57672 GCA_037043455.1 Cyrtodaria siliqua | reverse complement strand
ATTTTAATACGATAATACGTGTTTGCAATCTTCATATAATGCATGTGTTGTTTGTTTTCTACTAAGATCGTAGCAAAAATGTGTAATCTTGCAAAGAAAAACAACGTATAACTAAAAAATATGTCCATGGACAGCACATCTGCCGGATTTCGCGCTTTTCAGGTCACATAAAATGAAGTAGGTAGTGTGAAGGTTTATACAGTTTACCGTATTTTTGGCACGAAGTGTTGTAACAATTGCGTGAGGAATCGACTGAATGAACAAAGAAGTGCTAACAGTAAGTGTATTTACATTGATGTAAGCATGTACATTGAAAGATATACGGCTTTTGGTGTTTGAAAAAAATGGACCTCACCACAGACGTCAATCGTAAAACTCGAATGGGAATTAACAAATTGCAAATGTTAGGACAAGGTCAATTAACATTGACATTAGTATAAAAATGCTGCTATCAAGGTGTCTGTGAAATACTTAGCCTTAGAACCCGACAAACTTGAATTGTAAAATCTGGAAGTACGATCGGAAAAGGGTAACACGTTCGTGGCGGAGGAGACATAGTTAAAGTTGTACAACAGCTACTACATGCTTATATACTTCAACGTAATAATGTGGCTGGGACATAGTTAGAATTGTACAAAAATACTACATGTGTCTTATAACTTGCAACGTAATAATGTGGCCGGGACATAGTTAAATTGTACAAAACTACTACATGTGTCTTATACTTCAACGTAATAAAGTGGCGGGACATAGTTTAATTGTACATAGTATTGCACGTGTCTTATACTTCAACGTAATAATGTGACGGGACCATAGTTAAATTGTACATAGTAATTGCACGTGTCTTATACTTCAACGTAATAATGTGGCCGGGACATAATTAAATTGTACAAATACTACATGTGTCTTATACTTCAACGTAATAAAGTGGCTGGGACATAGTTAAATTGTACATAGTATTGCACGTGTCTTATACTTCAACGTAATAATGTGACGGGACATAGTTAAATTGTACATAGTATTGCACGTGGTACTTATACTTCAACGTAACAATGTGGCGGCGACATAATTAAATTGTACATAGTATTACACGTGTCTTATACTTCAACGTAATAAATGTGGCGGGACATAGTTAAATTGTACACAGTACAGCATGTGTCTTACACTTCAACGTAATAATGGTGCGGGACATAGTTAAATTGTACAAAATACTACTACATGTGTCTTATACTTCATACGTAATAATGTGGCGGGACATAGTTAAATTGTACATAGTACTGCATGTGTCTGTATACTTCAACGTAATAATGTGGCGGGGACAGAGTTAAATTGTACAAAATACTACATGTGTCTTATACCTCAACGTAATAATGGTGCGGGACATAGTTAAATTGTACAAAATACTACATGTGTCTTACACTTCAACGTAATAATGGTGCGGGACATAGTTAAATTGTACAAAATACTACATGTGTCTTATACTTCAACGTAATAATGTGGCGGGACATAGTTAAATTGTACATAGTACTGCATGTGTCTTATACTTCAACATAATAATGTGGCGGGACATAGTTAAATTGTACAAAATACTACATGTGTCTTATACTTCAACGTACTAATGTGGCGGGACATAGTTAAATTGTACAAAATACTGACATTGTGTCTTATACTTCAACGTAATAATGTGGCGGGACATAGTTAAATTGTACAAAATACTACATGTGTCTTATACTTCAAAGTAATAATGTGGCGGGGCATAGTTAAATTGTTCATAGTATTGCACGTGTCTTATACTTCAACGTAATAATGTGACGGGACATAGTTAAATATGTACATAGTATTGCACGTGTCTTTTACTTCAACGTAATAATGTTGGCGGGACATAATTAAATTGTACAAAATACTACATGTGTCTTATACTTCACGTAATAAAGTGGCGGGACATAGTTAAATTGTACATAGTATTGCACGTGGTCTTATACTTCAACGTAATAATGTGACGGGACATAGTTAAATTGTACATAGTATTGCACGTGTCTTATACTTCACGTAATACTGTGGCGGGACGTAATTAAATTGTACATAGTATTACACGTGTCTTATACTTCAACGTAATAATGTGGCGGGACAGAGTTAAATTGTACACAGTACAGCATGTGTCTTACACTTCAACGTAATAATGGTGCGGGGACATAGTTAAATTGTACAAAATACTACATGTGTCTTATACTTCAACGTAATAATGTGGCGGGACATAGTTAAATTGTACATAGTACTGCATGTGTCTTATACTTCAACATAATAATGTGGCGGGACATAGTTAAATTGTACAAAATACTACATGTGTCTTATACTTCAACGTAATAATGTGGCGGGACATAGTTAAATTGTACAAAATACTACATGTGTCTTATACTTCAACGTAATAATGTGGCGGGACATAGTTAAATTGTACAAAATACTACATGTGTCTTATACTTCAAAGTAATAATGTGGCGGGGCATAGTTAAATTGTTCATAGTATTGCATGTGTCTTATACTTCAACGTAATAATGTGGCGGGACATAGTTAAATTGTACAAAATACTACATGTGTCTTATACTTCAACGTAATAAAGTGGCGGGACATAGTTAAATTGTACATAGTATTGCACGTGTCTTATACTTCAACGTAATAATGTGACGGGACATAGTTAAATTGTACATAGTATTGCACGTGTCTTATACTTCAACGTAATAATGTGGCGGGACATAATTAAAGTGTACATAGTATTACACGTGTCTTATACTTCAACGTAATAATGTGGCGGGACAGAGTTAAATTGTACACAGTACAGCATGTGTCTTACACTTCAACGTAATAATGGTGCGGGACATAGTTAAATTGTACAAAATACTACATGTGTCTTATACTTCAACGTAATAATGTGGCGGGACATAGTTAAATTGTACATAGTACTGCATGTGTCTTATACTTCAACATAATAATGTGGCGGGACATAGTTAAATTGTACAAAATACTACATGTGTCTTATACTTCAACGTAATAATGTGGCGGGACATAGTTAAATTGTACAAAATACTACATGTGTCTTATACTTCAACGTAATAATGTGGCGGGACATAGTTAAATTGTACAAAATACTACATGTGTCTTATACTTCAAAGTAATAATGTGGCGGGGCATAGTTAAATTGTTCATAGTATTGCATGTGTCTTATACTTCAACGTAATAATGTGGCGGGACATAGTTAAATATTGCATAGCACTGCACGTGTCTTATACTTCAACGTATTAATGTGGGGGACAGAGTTAAATTGTACACAGTACTGCATGTGTCTTATACTTCAACGTAATAATGTGGCGGGACATAGTTAAATTGTACATAGTACTGCATGTGTATTATACTTCAACGTAATAATGTGGCGGGACAGAGTTAAATTGTACATAGTATTGGATGTGTCTTATACTTCAACGTAATAATGTGGCGGGACATAGTTAAATTGTACATAGTATTGCATGTGTCTTTCACTTCAACGTAATAATGTGGCGGGACATAGTTAAATTGTACATAGTACTGCATGTGTCTTATACTTCAACGTAATAATGTGGCGGGACATAGTTAAATTGTACATAGTACTGCATGTGTATTATACTTCAACGTAATAATGTGGCGGGACATAGTTAAATTTTACACAGTACAGCATGTGTCTTATACTTCAACGTAATAATGTGGCGGGACATAGTTAAATTGTACATAGTACTGCATGTGTCTTATACTTCAACGTAATAATGGTGCGGGACATAGTTAAATTGTACAAAATACTACATGTGTCTTATACTTCAACGTAATAATTTCAGAGACAAAATGTTCGATACCAATGAAACTTTTGAGGAATCCATATGTGAAAATATGAAAATATTACTTGCAAAAAAAAGGAATAACTCATAAACAGTAACGCTACTCATAGTTGTCTATGTGTATTGCCGTATCATATATATATTATAATGAATGAAGTTTATATAGCTTTCATATGAAACACGCAACATTATTTTATTTCATCAACCAATTTTATAACAAAAATATAATCGATTATGTATTGCTGAAGTTCTATAAAATATCGTTTTACTTATTTAATTAATCAATATATTACTGAATATACTAGTATGTGTGTATTCTTATTTAAATGTGTCTCGTCAATAAACATTGATACGTCCATGAATAACCATGAGCTCAGAAGTTTAACAAACACTATTTCAAACAATTAATGTAGAGGCGACCGTTAACTGTTTTAGGTTATAACTATTTTCATGAAATATGAAGTATGTAGGGCAAATGGTTGAACTTAACAAAATAAATTAACCACCAGACAGAACATGGACGGAGGAATGGGCAAACGGTTGAGCGACACATTATATACCCTGACAGTTTTCGTTAAGATGTTATAAAATTAATAAAAAAAGAATGTTTTTTTACCGACTGTGACTTTGAACATAAGGAACAGCTGAGCTAAATGTTAATATTTACCCTATAAGACAAAAGAAACCAACGCGTCTACATCGAAAATAGCGCTTAACTTCAACAAACACTCGCTTCGATAAATGTTAACATCTACAAACCAAATCAGACAAAATATATATTTTGGCTTTCACGTTTAGTTTTGAAGCCAACATCTAAAAGAAACAAATTGAAATACAATAGAACTGATCAACGAGTTCTTATATACAAGTTCTTACCGTATAAACCACCGGATAACATCAAATTCAGATTTCCACATCGTACACTCGATGTGGTCACTTGAAAGTCGCGTTCATTGTGTAAATGTAAAACAGGCAGTATACAGTGTGTTATGGAGAATAAGTTCGTAAAATCACGATAATTTGCCAAATACAAGTTTCCACATCTACAAACCATCATAGGTCTGTCTACAAACTAGCGTGTTGATATCTACATTCGCACTTTACCTGCAGTGATTCCTGTAAGTGATTTTTATAGGTCATCGTATTTTGTACTGTTCCATGATAGCACCTATCTATCAAAATGAGTGATATCACTAATACATATAAGGTCCATTTCGGTGTACGCTCCATAACTCTCACGTACATTGACAGACCTTTCAAATAAATTGTCACAAATACTCAACTCATCAAGACGACGTGCAGAACCCAAAACCCGACTTTGTATCTTCAAGGTCAAGGTCATAAGCTTCTTGCATGCATATAATAAGGTCCATTTTGTGTCCGCGCCATAACTCTCACACATATACTTACTCACTCTGCATTTACTCTCTGCATACTTGAACGGTTTTCAAATAAATTGGCACAAATACTGATCTCATCAATACGACGTGTAGAACCCAACATCCGGGTCTGTATCTTCCAGGTCAAGGTCATACAGGTCATATACTTCTTATATGCATATAATGAGTCCCATTTCGTGTCCGCTCCATAAATCTCATACGCAAGGAGGGAATTTGAAATATATTGGCACAAATACGTATCTCATAAAGACGACGTGCAGAACCTAAACCTGGGTCTGTATCTTCAAGGTCAAGGTCATAAAGGTCATATATTTGATACATGTTTATAATGAGATCCATTTCGTGTCCGCTCCATAACTCTCACACGCAAGGAGGGATTTTCAAATAAACTGCACAAATTCCACATCAAGACGACATGCAGAACCATAAATCGAGGCTCTGTGTCTTTAAGGTCAAGGTCATAAAGGTTATATTCTTTGGTGTCCGCTCCATATATCTCACATGCAAGGAGGGATTTTGAAATGAATTGGCGACAAATACTGACATCACCGATACGACGTGCAGAACCCGAACACCGGTGTCTGTATCTTTCACAAGGTGAAGGTCATAAATATCATAATACGTATTATATCATAATAAGGTCCATTTTTGTCCGCTCCATAACGCTCACTTGCCTGTAGAGATTTTGAAATAAATTGGCACAAATACTCACCTCATTAGGCAATGTTCCCCTCTCCGTGACCGTGTTACTATATGGGGTATACTCGCTTGGGTTAGGTACTCGGGGTGGTCACTTCTGTGGGGCCTGAGAAAACAATCAATTCAGAATGTAGATCAACTTTCTTTTAATGTATCACGTTGAAGTAGAAGGGAGCAAGTGATCTTTAGGTAGCTACATGCCGCATTTTATGTGATTATTTCTCAAAGTGGCTGTCATGGTGAAGTGGAACACTTTGACCAATGAAAATCTGTCCAGGCTATTTGCTGACCTGTAACCCTTGCATATATTTAAAGTACTGACCAGTTTATTTCGGCGGAACTAAATTGATTATGTTTGATTAGGTCACCGTAGAAATTCTCAGAGATATGACAGCAACTGCTACCAGGGGGTTCGGCAGCTTCCTGTATTCAGACAGGGAATGGTCAATTGATTAATGTGTGGTTACCTTGAAGTTCTTAAAGTATACATATTTTTCTATTAATAATACTTTTTGGCTGACCACTTGATATATAAGCCTGGTGAGAAACTCAGAGAACGGCCGTTCAGAGTTGAACTATTTGTAAAGAGCACTGAGTCTTAATATTGACTACCGCCGCATATTTTGTAAATGAAAATGCAATATTTAAGAATTGAAACAGGAAAAGAACATGCACACAATACACTATTAATTATATCCTCACCAGGGTGCCCCAAACACCCTCCCCACCCATCCCTCACCACCCACCTCCAAAAAAATGTATTTAAAAAGTGTTCATGTTCTATGCTTTTTTTTCTCATCAGTGACCAGTTATAATGGTGCCCTTATCTTAAAACACCCCCTCTCTGTCTTTACTTGTCTGTCTATACGTCTACCCAGAAGACAATTAATGTACGTCGTGGGTGGTTGGGGTGGAGGGCATAATAACTGAGGAGATATCTTTTATTGAATTATCTACTCAAAATACTAGATACATGTATAATGTCATTCAATCAAAAACTTTAAAAAATTAAAAACGATTTGTAGGACGTGTTTAACATTCAAGAGAGTAAGATAAAATACAGCATTATGGCTAATTTCTTAAGAGTTACACAGTTCCATTATATTGTGTACATGTATATATATCGTATTTCATTTTAATCAAATAAATAGTAGTTAGAATTCAGATACCATCACATGTAACTTAATGTGTATTTTATACAATAAAAGGTGATATAAACTTAACCTAGTGTACAAAATCAAATCAAATAAAATCAAATCAAATCAAATCTTTTATTGGTCTAAAATCCAACAGTAGGAATATCACCAAAACACACAGACATACACAGTGAAATACAAAGCATGTACAAAATAAGAAGCAAGAAAATAAGTCATATATCTCTCTCCATATATGCTTATTTATATTTATATAACAGTCAATTGTTATCTAATATAAATCCACTCCTGTGGGAGATCATATCTAAATACTACCACATATATAGTGTTACTTCACCAAGTAAATTTTATATCCCTAATACTGTCTTTCTAAAATTGAAAAACTCTGAAATAAATGATATACATATATTGTTGATATCATGATCATTACTACCGAGAATAAGGTAAAATTTACTCTTATCGTCCAATGTTGAAAAATTGGGAATAATAGCAGTTAGTTCTGCAAAGAAATTAGCCCTTACAATATGTAACTGGGAACATATTATCATAAAATGGTATTCATCCTCAATCCCATTTTTACACATCTTACAAATTCTGTTATTAAGATCTATTTTAGTATACCTTCCTTCTTCTATAAAAAGCTTGTGACAGCTTATTCTGAGTTTAACAAGATTAGCAACTTCAATTTTTAACTTATCATTGGCTAGAAGATATTTTTCCATATAGTAAGAACTCTTCAAAGTCCTATAGGTACGTAACTTATTACCATTGGGTTTATTAGCATTATTATATAAGTTACGTTTCCAAAATGACTCGTATCTATCCTGCAATGTTTTGGTAACAGAAGCTAACAATGCATTGATTGAAAAAGTGTTTTGGTTATCCCAAGAATGTGAGAAAAATTGCATCGTTGGACCATATCCTTTATTATTAGATATGCTATCTAGGTAAGATTTGCGAACAAGAGAATCTTTACTGGAGTTGATGATGTGAAACCAAAAGTTGACAGAACTTCTGAGACTGAAAATAGCTAAAGGGTATTTTCCTAATTCAGCTCTAACACCATCATTCGATGCATATTTGTGAACTCCTAACACGTATTTAAAATATCTAAGCTGTAGTTTTTCAGGAGCAAATAGGTCATATCTTTTTTCAATATCGGTGTTAGGTTTAACAATCAAGTCCAAAGCCCATACCTCACTACAGTACAGTAGGATTGGTCGAATACACATATCAAATAGTTTTAAGTGTACAATAACGTGATTAGATTTATCAGAGATTGAAGCTTTCCTTATAGCAAAAAATAGCTTTTCTAGCCTTGTTATTGAGATAACGGATTCCCTCAGTTAAAGTACCAGAAGGTTTGAAAATAATACCCAGGTATTTATATTCAGAGACCATATCTATACATTCTTGGTCAAACATAAAACTGAACTTTTTCAGAAGTTTACCAGATTTGTTAAAGACAATCACCTTTGTCTTATCTAGATTTACTTCAAGATTCCATTTTTTACAGAAAGACTCCAACTTTGAGAGGGAAGATTGCAGACCTGTATCTGAGCTGGATATGAGAACCAGATCTTCAGCATACATTAAACATGAAACTAATTTTCCGTCAAGCTGAGCAGGATCACATGAGGGGTCAAAGTAGTTTACTAAATCATTTATATAAAGGGAAAACAGAGTTGGGCTAAGTATACATCCCTGCTTAACTCCATTTTTTGCACTAAAAGATTTGGATAATCCAATGTCAGTTTTAACACAGAATTGCACATCGTCATACATACTTTTTATGATATTGAAGAATTGTCCTTTTATATTATACATGTTAAGTTTGTGTAGTAATGCTGAACGATTAACAGTATCGAAAGCCTTCTTAAAATCCACAAAACATGTAAACAAGTACTTTGATTGTCTTAATGCCTTATCTATGAGTGTTTTAAGGGTGAGAATATGGTCACTGGTTCTTTTTCAAATTTTCTTTCCTCATAAAACTGACTCATGTCTGTTATCTCTGTGTAATCTAATACTCCTGCTGGTCAGAGCTAGCCCATCTGTTATCATATTTACATTACGGTTTTAATCAGATGCATGGAAAGTGGAGAAAATGTTAAAATCTGGTATAAAGTGTTAGACTGATTTAAAACAATTTCCAACACACCCCAGCCCCCAAACCGTGCCCCCGCAGGAGAGGTAAGAAAATGTTAATAAACCCTTGCACACCTACACATATATTCCTATCATATATACCAAAGTTTCAAGTTCGTACCTCTAACAATGTAGGAGGGGATAGTGCCAATTACGCCCGGACGGACGAACGTGATTAAAAAAAAAGTGGGGTTATTCGTTTGAGTGTTATCGCAGTTATAACTATTACACAGCACACTTGCAGCATTTTATTGATTTACCTACATAAGCCAAATGGTAGGCATTTTTATTTATACAGACAATGTATTGAAATACCTTTTGATGTACTAATAACTATTTGATTATAATTGAAAATTATAACACAAATGTATCTGAGTGAGAAATTCTTACAATAATGATCGTAAACATAAGTGAAAATATACAATTCTCAGTTCTAAATGAATTGCAAAATAGGAAGCCAGAGAATATCTCAGAAAAACAATGACCACTGACCAGTACGGTAGTACCTGATCCTGCCAATGTATTATACTTGTGAAGCTTGTCATTGCATTTTAATGGGTAATTATGACCTCCCAGATAAGAAAAAATGAGAATTTTGGGAAACTTAGACATTTTTGTAGGACTGTATCAATGTTCATCCCAGTAACACGCTATATGACATCACAATAATGAAGTTAGAAGTGATATGTATAAATTAGCACTATCCTTTTTTCCATATCACACCTTATATCATCCCGAGAATTCAATAGTAGGACCGAAATATTGATATTATTCGAGGGATGATATCAGGTGTGATGTGGAAAAAGGAGAGATTTTTTTTCCGTCAAGTTGAAAGCCAGAATTGTTTTTTTTTGAAGTTTTACTATTCGTAGAATAAGAAGAGCTGTTGTAGGTCTACTCAACGTCTGCGCCGAGGTAGGTTTTCAGTTGTTGGCCAAGTCCTGTTATTTTAGCAACCACTGGTCAGTGAAACTTGAAATATGTCATCAGTACTACCAAGGACACTGGTAGACACATGTTCCAAGGACACTGGTAGACACATGTTCCATAACTCTGTATGGTATTTAAGCAAAAGCATGGCCCTTTTATTACTTTGAATTTCTGGTTTAAGTTCTTTTTTGACAAGTCCATTTATTTTAACAACTGAAAGTCGTACATCAACAAAACTTCAGTAAAGCTTGAAATATCAAGGGCACTAGTAGACACATGTTCCATATTAACTCTGTATTGCATTTAAGCACAGTTATGTTCTTTTTCCGACTTCAAAATTCTGTTTAAAGTTTTTAGGCAAGTCCTTTATTTCAATAGGTGATTGGTAATTATTAATACAACTTCATTAAACGTGGATGCTAGTAGACACATGTTCCATAACTCTGTATTGCATTTTAGAAAAATTATGGCCCTTTTTCTGGATAAATATTTTCTGTATTGTTACGTATTTTAGAAAATGTGTAGCCTATTTTCGACTTAGAATTTATTTTAGTTTATTTGTTGGCAAGTCCATTTATTTCAATTCCCACTAGCCATATATCTCTATCAAAGGAGCTTGACAAGTGTCATCAATTACAGACACATGTTTCTTAACTTTTTATTTCATTTTAGCCAGATGATATTTTCTTTTTCAACTTAAGAGTGTCAGTTAAAGTTGTTTAAACAGCTTCATATATTACAATGAACCTCACAGCATACATCCAATAACAATGGCAAACCTGTAAATTTCATTAGCCCCATAAACCTCACACCTTCCCCACTCCTATACCACCACCACCACCACCACCACCACCATCACCCCAGATAGACAAATATGTATTCCACTAGCGGATCCAGTGTGGCGGGGTGGGTGGGGGGGGGGCCTAAAAATTCCGAATCATACATGTATGTCCATGTTACTGTAGATAAAATATCAAACAATTTCGTTGCACGCCCTCAGTGTAAAAATTGTTCTCGCTCGTCGCATAATGACTAATGAGCGGTTTAATTAACACATTCTTAAATCCTTTTATTTGAAAACGGACTTTTTTTATTCGTACATGTATGTCCATGTTACTGTAGATAAAATATCAAACAATTTCGATGCACGCTATCAGTATAATAAATGTTCTCGCTCGCTCGACGCATAATGGCTAATGAGTGGTTTAATTAACAAATTCTTAAATCCTTTTATTTGAAAACGGACTTTTTTATTCATACATGTATGTTCATGTTACTGTAGATAAAATATCAAACCATTTCGTTGCACGCCCTCAGTATAGAATGTTTTCTCGCTCGCTCGACGCATAATGGCTAATGAGTGGTTTAATTAACACATTCTTAGATCCTTTTATTTGAAAACGGACTTTTTTATTCATTATTCATACATGTATGTCCATGTTACTGTAGATAAAATATCAAACAATTTCGTTGAACGCCCTCAGTATAATTTTTTTTTCGCTCGCTTCGCTCGCTCGAGTCTTAAAGGTGAATGGCCACCCTTTTTGTAGTATTATCAATTAACCAAATTAACTCTTAGACATCATATGAACATTTCTTGATAGTCCCGGAGAGAATCCTATATTTATCCGCGAATACGTTAAAGGGGAACTGTCGAAACGAAACGCATTTTCTGTTTGAAACAGTTTGGTAGTGTTGCATGATAAAAAGTATATAATAAATAGAATATTTGTTGGTTGGTGTGTCGTGAATATAGAAAACTTATATTTTCACTCGTGTTAAAGCACTCGTGAAAATATAAGTTTTCTCTTCTCAATGAAAATAAATCCTGTATTCACTCCAAACCAACAAATATCCTTTATATATTAAAAACCGCTACTAACTTGTATGTAAAAATAAGTATAATTCTACTTTTAACACTGCGTGACTGCACGTGAAATGAGGTAAATCTAAATTGTATACCTGCACGACTATTGCCAGATAATTGATAATTACATTTACCTGTGGATTAATTTAGCTGTTCAAAGTTTTCTACCTCATCAAATAAAATCTTATTCTCTTTTTTTCACATATATTGCAATGTGTGAATTGTAAATGTCTATTGTTGTGTATTGATTTCGATTTAAATAAACATAAACATGTTCTTGAAACAAAACATGGCCGGGGAACTTTAATGGCTAATGAGTGGTTTAATTAACACATTCTTAAATCCCTTTATTTGAAAAAGGCACTTTTTACCCTATCAATGCACTACCGCAAACGTTTTATGAGGCTAGAGACGGACCCGAAAATTGACTAAAAACTTACGTCCCCCCTAAGCTGAAATCCTGGATCCGCCCCTGATATAAACCAATGTTGTCGGTTTTCTCTCAAAATGTGGAGGGGGTGGGGGTGTGAGTGGAGTTGTGGGTGGGGGTGGGTGGGTGATGGTGGGAGGCAAAAATGAAATGGAAGGATCTATTAATTAATTAATTGTATAAGTCGTCCAGAGCCACTACAGTACCCATCTACTCACAGGAAATTGTATCTTTTAATATTTGCCTTCTGTTATTATAATTGTCATGGATATACAGGTACGTAGATCTATGTAATTGTCTACCGCAACAGAAGTTATTGATAGACAATTATAATAACAGAAGGCAACTATTAAAAGGTATACAGTCCTTCTGTTATTATAATTGTCTATCGTTTAATAGTTGCCTTCTGTTATTATAATTGTCTATCGATAGACACAATTATAATCACAGAACAGAAGGCAACTATTAAAAGAGTGGTCCTGGGAATCTGCGGATTAATATGTTCCGAGCCAGTGCACTTGGCTGGGAAAACCCTACTCGCAAAAAGTGCGTCATTTACATATTTGTATCACGTGACTAGAAACGATAACAAGTATGATAATGAATGTCAGAAAGAACTGTCAAAAAATGAAAACGGAATACCTACCACCGTCTCTCTTCTACCATTTACGAATACTTTAATCTGGTAAAGTAGACACTAACATTGAACGCTGGCGTGTATACTACGCCCTTTGAGTGGGAATATTTTCCCTTTTGGCACGTTTTGTGAATCGTCTTTAATCTCGACTGAATCCAAAATGGCGGCCACAACGACTCAAAGACTTGGAGAACCCATCGGTTGCTCGACTACAGACGCGAGTCTTGAAGATGTAGAGCTTCTTCGTGAAGAGAACGAACAAATACAGAACGCATACTGGTCATCGAGTGCGACAAATTCGCCACAAACCCCTAGTACCCCCACATACGTTGTCAGAAACAGACCCAGTTCGAGCCAAAGATACAAACTTGTTCATGAAGGGGACATACAAGTTTGTAGATTAAACCATACACGAACAATTGTCAGTAAAATAATGAACTCTAAGTACCTGCGTAGATGGGAAAGTCACCATATATCACTGGACAAAAATGAGATGCAATCCTCAATGGTAAGTACATGTTCACGGGGGTCTAATGATTTGTTATTGTCACGGTAGATGCTTTTCAGTGATACATGATCATGATCTAGCATTGGTCTCGGTGGGATTCAAACTTTGGTAACCCTTGCAGGAGAAGCGGATGTTCTGCCTTGCCACCATAAAAGGTAACTCTATGACAAGAAAGTCATAATGATGGCAGCTGAATGACGGGCTTAAATGTACTTTATCTATTTGCATACAATTCATAACCTTCACATCAGGTCAACTTCCGGGAGGTTGAGATATTCAGTAGGTGAAAATAAAGGGTTTACTCGGACTTTATCCTCAATCTCTATATGAAAAATGAAAACATTAGACCATGATTTAGATTAAATATATCCATATTGGTGTTTTAAAATCAGACAACGCCAAAAGCAGATACATAGATGTACATAAAACATAAAGCTTTTAATATAATTATCACTACAAACTAGTTTTATAAAGGGCTAAAGTCAGTTGAGCACAAACGATAAACACCGAGTTTACCCCCTTCCAGAATGTGTAGGTCTTTTATTTTATTGATCAATGATTGGTCAAATTATTTTGATGATGTCATGTGAAAGTTATGAATTACAATACAACCCCACTGAGTCATAACTATACTACATACCTTCAATATTTTGCCACCTACAAATACTGACAAACATTTAATACATAAACAAATATATAATGATCTGAGCTATACCTCTACCCTGATTTTTCCACGAACGTAAACCGAAGTGGGTGACGAGGAAAAATCAGATGACTCAGCAGGATTTTAAACTCCCTTGCAGTTGATGCTAGTGCTTCAAGTATAATGCCCTTATAAACCCAAAAAATATATGATCTATTCGCATACACCACCACTGAGTCCTGGTACAAGTAACACGTTTATATACAGACGAGGAAAAGTCATGAGGAAAAATGAGTTGACTCAGCAGGATTTTTAAATGGCCTTGCAGTTTATGCTACCTCTTTGAGGAGAAAGTAAAAATGCCCTTATAAACCTATAAAATCTATAGTCTATTTGCATACACCGTCACTGAGTCCTAGTGCAAATAACATGTTTCGAAATATATACAGCCAAAGTTGTTATCTGAAGTGACCCTTTTCTGACATAAAAAGCTTCTTTTTTTATATTAAGGTTTTAAAGCTTGGTTGTTTACAATGAGAAGAAATATATATAAAAAAACGTTAAAAGGGATTTGAACAGGTCCTCAAAGGCTTTAATAAGAAACTATTTTTCTTTTTTTCTATTAGTTCATCCCTCGATCAGTAAACCAGGTATTTTCAAACTCGATGAGTACAGAGAAACTGCAATGTTTCTGAGTGCTTCAGTAGAAGTTGTTAAACTCAGATCATTTTAGCAACAATTAAACCAATTGGCTTGAAATAAGCCATACACATGTCAGCCCCGAACCTGTTTCAGGGGCTTTTTTTAGGTATTTTGGGAAAAAGGCCCCTATTAGATAGAATTTGGAATTGTGAATTTTTTTTATCGACAAATTCCCAAAATTAGGAAATCATTACATTATGAACAGTTATCATTTTAATAGTGAGTTGAACCTGTTAGTCCCGTGTATCGGTCTATCCTCCAAGCACGTTAAAGAACCATAGGAATCTATTTGATAATAAGAGTAGGGCACGGTTCCCGGATTCCTATGTAACCTTCCCCTCTCTCTGGGGCGGCTCTAAATAACCTATAAAGTGTTGATGAGCCATCAAACAACATTCAGTTATGAACCTGTTAGAGTGGTAACAACAATCAGTTATTGAAATGAGTGTATGAAGTGACACCAACACATTTTTGCCATTGGGGAGGTGCCGTTACTCGGCCCCGTGACACTCCTAGGACAACCCTGAGTTTGGTCCCTAGAGTAGACCAGTCAGACCAAATACAATCTAAGTTGTTTTAGTCCAACTTTAAATATATGTTTATGCTAGTGTTATTTTGGTTGCTGATGCTGATTAATACTACAGAGTTGCAATCTGTCAATCAAGCTTATATCCACCAGATATTTGAGCAGTTAAAAGTACAATAGGTATTTACACTCATAAGAGAAGCACATACATGTTTACATATCCCACAAACTGGATCACATGGCCAATGTTTATGGAAACTTGACCTATGGACATAGAGGGCAGTGCGAGAACTATCAGTTGTTTTATACATGTTTGAATTCAATATAAATATGTGCATGTATGTTGTATTAGACATGTTTTGAATCAAGTTTAACAATATTTACCCAAAAGACTTTATTAAATGTCTTCATAGGAAATGCAAAAAAGAAGTGTTTCTTTGACGAATTACAGGGCTGTCTCTAATTTTTGAAACGGGAGGCTACTTTGATTTGACAGGCGGCTACCATTAGTGATCATTGATTTGACAGGCGGCTACCATTAGTGATCAAGCAAAGCGAGAGAGGTTGTTAGGGGGTCCGCGGGCATTCTCCCCAGCGGATAAGCATGGGATCTTATTACATGTATTCTCCTTTTTGGTGCTATTAAGGTCAGGTTTTTTAGTTATTTAATGATTCTTTCATATGATGAAATAATTCCATAATATTCAATACTGATTTAAAAAAAAATAAATAATTGTTACAGCTTGCTCGAAATTCAAAACAGACGGCAAATATAGAGACAGCCCTGAATTATAAAACACTTACATGCTTTTTGATTATCTTAAAGGGACACAAGGCAATCTTCAAGAATAAAAAAATAGCACCTTGATCTCTTAATCCAGTATCATACTGACTCTAAACCTGCTTGAATGTAATTAAATAAACTCTTGAGTTTTCAGTTTTCTTCATTATTCTACCATAGATTTTAATATATTATTGGTGCAATATAATCAAACAAACGGAAGTTATGTAGAAAACTAACGGGATGCCGGGAGTTTTAATAACATCAAGATTGCCATGTGTCCCTTTAATGTAAACATACGCTCTGATTTTGAGAGAAAAACTTTTAGCCCAAAAGATTATCAGAGTCTAGGTTTCCTTTGTTTTTAGCTCTTCTGATGAGAGATCAGCAGAGCTTATGCCGTGGTGCGGCGTCCGTCGTCCGTCTGTCCGTCCGTCCGTAAACTTTTATTTGTAGCAACTACTCCTCTGAAACTACTGGATGGATATTCATGAAACTTTACAGAAATGTTGCCCATGAAGTCTAGTTGATCCTAGCAAAAATTCATGTTGATGTGAAATACAAGATGGCCGCCAAAGCTAAAAATAGATTTTTAAAATACAAGTTTGTAGCGACTACTTCTTGAAAACTATAAGTGATATTGATATGGGACTTTTTCTAAAATGATCAGCATGACATGATGTTGATCCGAGTAGAACATTATTTTGATTGGACGTTAAACATGGCTGCCAGTGGCCATCTTTGGTTACAATGAGTTATATAGTAAAAACTTGTAGCGACTACTCCTCTGAAACTACTTGACGGATGTTCATGAAACTTCACAGGATTGTTGCTCTTGATGTCTAGTTGATCCTAGAAAAATTTCAGGCTCGCCGGAAATTCAAGATGGCCACCACAGCTAAAAATAGATATAAAATAAATAAGTTTGTAGCGACTACTTCTTGAAAACTATAAGAGATATTGATATGGGACTTTTTCCAAAATGATCAGCATGACATGATGTTGGTCCTTGTCGAAAATCATTTTGATTCGACGTTAAACATGGCTGCTTCATCTTTGTTTACATAGAGTTATATAATGAAAACTTGTAGCGACTACTCCTTTGAAACTACTTGACGGATTTTCATGAAACTTCACAGGAATGTTGCTCTTGATGTCTTATTGATCCCAGCAAAATTTCAGGTCGGCCGGAAATTCAAGATGGCCGCCAGAGCTAAAAATAGATTTTTAAAAAATAAGTTTGTAGCGACTACTTCTTGAAAACTACAAGAGATATTGATATGGGACTTTTTCTAAAATGTTCCGCATGACATGATGGTTATCCGAGTCGAACATTCTTTTGATTCAACTTTAAACATGGCTGCCAGTGGCCATCTTTGTTTTCATAGAGTTATATAATGAAAACTTGTAGCGACTACTCCTCTGAAACTACTTGATGGATTTTCATGAAACTTCACAGGAATGTTGCTCTTGATGTCTAATTGATCCTAGCAAAATTTCAGGTCGGCCAGAAATTCAAGATGGCCACCATGGCTAAAAATAGATTTTCAAAATCATGTTTGTAGCGACTACTTCTTGAAAACTATAAGTGATATTGATATGGGACTTTTTCTAAAATGATCAGCATGACATGATGGTTATTCGAGTCGAACATTATTTTGATTCGACGTTAAACATGGCTGCCAGTGGCCATCTTTGTTTACATAGAGTTATATAATGAAAACTTGTAGCGACTACTCCTCTGAAACTACTTGATGGATTTTCATGAAACTTCACACGAATGTTGCTCTTGATGTCTAATTGATCTTAGCAAAATTTCAGGTCGGCCGGAAATTCAAGATGGCCGCCATGGCTAAAAATAGATTTTTAAAAAATAAGTTTGTAGCGACTACTTCTTGAAAACTATAAGTGATATTGATATGGGACTTTTTCTAAAATGATCAGCATGATATGATGGTTGTCCGAGTCGAACATTATTTTGATTCAATTTTAAACATGGCTGTCAGCTGCCATCTTTGTTTACATAGAGTTATATAATGAAAACTTGTAGCTACTACTCCTCTGAAACTACTTGAAGGATTTTCATGAAACTTCACAGAAATGTTGCTCTTGATGTCTAATTGATCCTAGCAAAATTTCAAGATGGCTGCCACGGCTAAAAATAGATTTTCAAAAAACAAGTTTGTAGTAACTACTTCCTGAAATCAAAATCAATCAGTAGAGCTTCAAGGTCATTGACCTCTTGTTTAAAGTTCATTGACAAGTTGTATATCTCAAGTGTGTTGTTTGTTGACAGCTAATATATATTGTTATCCGGGTCACAATCCTTGAACATGTGTATACATTATGTTATTTCAGTAAATAGAAGAAATCTAATGATATATTCATAATTTATATTGTTCAATACATCATCAGGCCAAATAAAATAATATTTGTGGTTCCAGTTACATTGGGAAAGAAATTAGGGACGGTATGTCTGTCTTTTTTTATGGGGACTGATTTTTGTACTGGTACATGTACAATGAGCCTAGACTGCCAGTACTTAGTCGAGTAGGTCTTGCTTTTTAGGCGGCCAAATAAAAGTATACCTGTGTTTACTGTAACATTGCTGAAAAAAATAGGGTAGGTAGGTAGGCATTTTATTTTATTTTTTGGCGAAGTTATTTAAGGTGGCGATGAGTTTTGATGAATGGGAAAATGTGGTATTTTAAAAACTACAGTAGATAACAATATGAAATTGTGTATGTTTTATTGTTTCCCAAAAGGCCTAGCAACAACTGGCTCTTTTCTCAAACACTTGCAATTATTTCAAAGTGGTGAAACAGTTTTAAATTTTTTCCGCAAGTCCGGAAGAGGGTCAGTTCCAACAGTAGCACAATGAGCACATGAGTCCGATTTTATATCGGTACTACAGGTGGCCTAGAACTCTGGGCATTTACCGACCTGTTTGTGGTACTTGTCAAACAATTTAACAAGCGATTCTTTATGGAGAGTGCAAACCATAACATTGAGCGCTTCCATGTGCTGGCATTTTTGAAACTGTACAGCCAAAACATCACTGGGAGTGGGAGACGCCATTTTTACTGTTTTATACCTGTACACCATGTACCGTAAAACTCACATGCTGTCAGAACTGCACCACAAAACTAAAAATTGCACCATGATCGCGTGAACATTATTATTATATGTCTTCTCAGAGGGTCGGTCGGTTTACAGTAAATTCAGGTACAATTTTATTTAGCCTTACCTTGCTTAACTTCCTCTGCTTTGCTATAATCATGACAGTATTTCTCAATACAGTTTCCTTCAACCTGGCCAGGCAATCTTGTGAGATGGTGCCTTGTCCATTGTCATCATCTATTATCTCATTAATTTATGAACGCATTGCATGAAGTAAACAGTTTTGAATTTTACTAAATTTGCTTTTAAGGTTTGTTTCGAATAAAATCTTCTGACAATTTAAAAATTTATTTATTACATTTTTCCCCCTTGATTATCATGATTATTGCCACAACTAAAAATAGACACCTTAGTAGTTTTTGTCTTGATTTTTCGAGGAAAAGGTGGGGTATATATATGTCTTGATTTTTTATGTACGGTATGTAAATACAGGACCTTTTTACCCTTCTTTGTAGAAGCAAAAAACGTCGCTTTTTTCCCCAAAATAACCATAAAAATTCCCCTCTATCAGAATAATTCCCCATTTAAAATGTTGTTCGTCGTAAAATGATCTATTTATAACCGCATAGAGTTATATTTTCAGCCAATGTTTTCTTAGACTATTACAATGCGGGCTTTACATTTGAAATAACAGAGTAATCCAAACAAATTTGTATGAATCGCCTCGGTTTTCATCTTGTTTTCAAGATAAACGTCTAAAATAGTTTTCCGAAACAAAGTTGGACATTTGTCGAGATTCTGGTATCGTTCCAGATTTGTATCAACAATTAAACGGCAAAGATGATCAAGACTAAGCGTCGCTGGAGTTCATGCGATAGTCGTAGGTAGTCGGCAAATCCCTTCATTCTTCGGGATCATTATTCCACGTGGTGTTTGAGATGTTGGGAATGCGCAATTTTACGACTTTACGACAATCGTGGTCAATTTACAAATGTACGTTATCAAAAACGGTTTATAGTTTCGGACTGAAAAAAAAAGATTCTACAAGCAGCAAAATGATAATAAATTACTTTAAGAAGACAAATAATGCAACACCAGATAGTGAAACTGAAAGCAACATAAAAAAAGTTAAAATTTAAAAAGTTAAGAAATCATGAATTAAAATTACTGTTTACCTCTATTGTTTTTCTCTTCTTTAAATGTTTGTGGAAGTAAATTTATACATAAGAAAGATAGATATAACCTTTTTACTAACAATTTATTGCGACTATTTTTCCCCAAAGCTTGGAAAATCACGCCTTTTTCCCCCCACAAAAAAGGCTAGGGCTCCTTCCCCAATTTCTGAAAAGGCCCTGAAATATATGTTTACTTTCTAGGTTCTTATGTTCAACTCTGTTTCTCAGAAACTGAATGCACTAGATTAATTGTAATCGTATTTCTTAAACATACAGCTCATCTTTGGTTATTTAGAGCCACTCTACCTCTAGTGAGGAGAAGGATCATTCGTATGACTTGGAGTCCTAATTACATGTAGATTCCGATGGTTCGTATGAGTCTTCTGAGATATTAAATGAGGTTCTTAGTCATGTTAACACATCGTATTAGATTATAAGAATCTTTCATGGGTATCTGGTGAAGATAGGGAATTCCAACCCGAGGTATAAGTGTTTTTAACGGAACCGAGGCTTTGCCGAGGTTCCGATTAAAACACTTATGCCGAGGTTCCGATTAAAACACTTATACTGAGTGTTGGAATTCCATATCTGAGCCTAATAACCATGATAGATTATTTTTCTTGCATATCAGAGACATGTTGTGCGTTGACGCCGCCAGCTATTAACGTTTTGCATGTTTTCCTGCATACCGGATGTTGGCGCGTGTGAATTTTATCTCGACCCTAGGGTGAGGTGGAAATATCTAGCCCCGGTAAAATGACGGATATCCTTGTCCGGTATGCAAGAAAAAACTGGGACAGCAACCTCAGAGGGAGATGAGATGAAGGAGAACATGCCTCCACAAGAATGAACCAGCGAAATGTTGCTACATCGTGTATGGATGTGCCCTCTTACAATGTAGATATATAGCTTTTAGCTTTAATGTTTAAGATCAGCAGAGCTGGTGAGGTCGTGCGTCTTCCATCAGTGAACTTTGTCACCTGTGAGCTAAAAAAAAACGGTGCCCATTACTCCTCGGAAACTACTGGTTTGTGTTCTCTAAAATTTTACAGGAATATTACACATAATTTCTAGTTGATTCCAAATAAAATTAAGTCAGTCCACAATCCAAAAATGGTCATTTTAGCTAACCAAAATGACAGGTAATTTTTCTGTTAAAAATGGGTTAAAAAAGACGGCACGTCATGAATATGGTCCTTAACAAAATTTCTTTTGATTCGACGTCAAACATGACCGACAGTGGCCATCTTTTTTCACATGGAATTTAATATCTTCAATGGGAATTTCATGAAACTTCACAGGAATGTTGCTCTTGATGTCTAGTTGATCCTAGCAAAAATTCAGGTCGGCCGGAAATTCAAGATCTGCCACGGCTAAAAATAGATTTTAAAAATGCGACATTGTGGCGACTACTTCTCAAAAAACGTAAGTTATATTGAATTGGAACCTTTACCAAAATGACCGTGTGGCCATCTTTGTTTACATAGAGTTATATAGGAAAAACTTGTGGCGACTAGTCCTCTGAAACTACTTGACAGATGTTCATGAAACTTCACAGGAATGTTGCTGTTGATGTCTAGTTGATGTTAGCGAAAATTCAGGTCTGCCGGATATTCAAGATGGTCACCATGGCTAAAAATAGATTTTAACAATGCGATTTTGTAGCTTACTTATCAAAAACCGTAAGTGATATTGATTTGGAACCTTTACCAAAATGACTGGCACGACATGTAGTTGGTCCTAACCAAAGTTTATTTTGATTGGGTATCAAACATGGCTGCCAGTGGCCATCTTTGTTTACATAAGAGTTATATAGGAACTAGTTTTACTACTCCTCTGAAACTACCTTGTTGAAAATGATTTTGAATCAACATTAAACATGGCTGCCAGCGGCAATCTTTGTTTACATAAGTGTTATATAGTAAAAACTTGTAGCGACAACTCCTCTGAAACTAGTCGACAGTTCCATGAAACTTCACAGGAATGCTGCTCTAGATATCAAAATCTATCAGTAGAGCTTCAAGGTCATTGACCTCTTGTTAGCTCTACTGGCCAAGGCCCAGCAGAGCTTATGGGATGGTGAGTTGTCCGTCTTCCGTCCGTCCGTCGTTAACTTTTGTCTCGTTAAGACGATAGGGCCTTCATTTTTCATCCGATATTTACCAAACTTTAACAGGTTGTTAATAACAATGAAAGCTCGGACAAGTTCGAAAACCAGCCAGATCGAACCAGTAACAGTGTAGTTATGGCCCTTGACTTAGTTAAAAATGCTATATGTTGCCTCGTTAAGACGATAGGGCCTTCATTTTTCATCCGATCAGTAGATCTTCAAGGTCATTGACCTCTTGTTTAAAACGCTGAATGCTGAAAACGAACACAACAAACAAATTGCATTTTTAAAATATAGATTGTGCAACGTTCATTCTGTTTTCATGTTCTGCATTTATTTGGTGGTACTGGAATGCATCTGGGTCTGTAATCTCATTTTTTTTTTTTTAAGAGTAATTTGGGGCTGAATTGCGCCCCATTCCCCTCCTCAAAAAGTATGTTTTTTCCCCCTTTTCTGAGAAAATATTCCCCTCAAATCGTTTTTTTTTTAATGTTTCTTAGTTGACCATCCATAACATGTCCATCAGACATGCTCTTGATGTGAATTTAATATTAAATGAAAGACTTGAGACTTAATATATATAAAAAATACTATCTTTCTTCTTTATTTTAACATTGTCAAAATTCCCCCTTTTTCCAATTCACGTAGAATGTTTCCCCCTCTAAAAGGCCCCGAACCCCTTCCCCCAAAAGTAAAACAAAACACTGAATCAAATACAGATACTCTGATACACAAAGTCCTGTTGTTATTTAGTCAAGGGCAGCTACTCTGATAAACATTTAACTTAATCAAGGGCAGCTAATCCGATACATATGTTGTTACTTAACAAATGCAGATACTCTGATACACATGTTTTCAGCTCTACTGGCAGAACGAAGGCCAGCAGAGCTTATGCGAAGGCGAGTTGTCCGTCGTTCATCCGTCCATTAACTTTTGTCTTGTTTACGCTATAGGAACTTCATTATTAATCAGATCTTTACGAAACTTTGCCAGTGTCTTTATATCAATGAAAATGAAAGCTCCGGTGTTTTCGAAAACCAGCCAGAACGGATTAGAAACACCAGAGTTATGGCCCTTGTTTTGCTGGAAAATGTCCTGTTAAGCCTTGTTTACACTCTAGCACCTTCATTTTGTATTTGATCTTTACAAGACTTTGCCAGTGTCTTTATATCAATGGAAGCTCAAATCAGTTCGAAAACCAGCCAGATTGGATTAGTAACACCAGAATTATGGCCCTTTTTTGCTGAAAAATGCCATATTAAGCTTTGTTTGCACTCTAGTACCTTCATTTTGCATTTGATCTTTACGAAACTTTGCCAGTGTATTTATAGCAATGAAAGCTCAGATGAGTTCGAAAACCAGCCAGATCGGACCATTTACGCCGGAGTTATGGCCCTTGTTTTTGCTAATAAATGCCATTTTAAACCTTGTGAACACTCTAGCACCTTCATTTATTAGTTGATCTTTACCAATCTTACAAAGATTGTTAACATCAATGAAAGCTTGGACAGGTTCGAAAACCAGCCAAATCGGGTATGTAACAGCAGAGTTATGGCCCTTGTTATTCTAAAAAAAACACATATTCTGCCTGGTGAATACTCTAGCACCTTCATTTATTATTTGATATTTACCAAACTTGCACAGATTGTTAATAGAAATGAAATCTTGGACGAGTTCGAAAACCAGCCAGATCTGACCATCTACACCGGAGATGTGGCCCTTGATTTTCTGAAATATGCTATAATTTGGCCTTATTCACAAGATATGGCCTTCATTTTTCATGGTATCTTTTCTAAATTTTACTAAATTGTTGATATAAATGAAAGCTTGAACGAGTTTGAAAACCAGCCTATTCGGATGAGTAACACCGGAGTTACAGCCCTTGATTTAGTTAACAATACTGTATTTTGCCTCATTAAGACGATAGGGCCTTTATTTGGCTGGATTTTAATGAAACTTTGCAGGGATGATCAGTACCAAATATAGTTATGCATATCATCACCATGTTCCGGTTTAAAGATTTTTGGTGGAGTTATGGCCCTTTAAATGTTTTAATACTCAAACTTTGTCCGGACTATATTTCCTGAACCCCTGGCCAGATTGCATCAAAACTTTACAGGTATGATCACAGGGGTAAAAGTTTTCAGTATTAATACTGAATTCAGTATTTTTGAAAATATTTCTCTTATATAATGTACTCCAAAAGTAACACTTTTAGTGAGAACCACCCTATTTTCAGTATTTTGGAGTTTTCAAACTTTTACCCCTGTGATCAGTACCATGCCTAGTGGTGCATATCTTCACCATGTTCCGGTTGAATGTTTCTTGGTGGAGTTATGGCCCTTTCAAGGTTTTAATACACAAACTTTGGACTAATTCTCCTGAACCCCTGGCCGGTTTCAACGAACCTTTGCAGGGATGAGCAGTACCAAGCCTAGTTATGCATGTCATTGCCATATTTCTGGCGGAGTTATGGCCTTTTAACGGTTTTCTGTGTTCCGGTTGAATGAGTTATGGCCCTTCAGAGGTTTTAATACACTAACCACTTTGTACAAGCTAGTTCTCCTGAATGCCTTGCTGGAATTCATCGAAACTTGGCAGGGATGATCAGTACCAAGCCTAGTTACGCATGTCATCACTGTGTTCTGGTTGAATGATTTTTGGTAGAGTTATGGCCTTTCAGAGGTTTTACTACCCTAACCACTTTCTTTGTACAGGCTAGTTCTCCTGAACGCCTGGCCGGAACTCATCGAAACTTGGCAGGGATGATCAGTATTTTCTGCTTTTTTTCTGCTAGACAGAGTACACTGGTTCTATCCCGTTCAAAAGCCACCTGTTAACATATTTCAGCAAACCCGGCCATTAAGTGCGATCAGTTTCAACTGTATTGTTTGGTACGAGGGTGCTTCAAAAAGTTCTGTCACTAGGCATATATCCTTTGAACTGGATATTACACTGAGATAAAGTAGTGTATTTATAGTACTACTGGGTTCGTTCTCTTAAATTCCACAACAAAAATGAAAAAATTCCGGTTATTTATTCCCCTGAATTACCTCCCACTACCACACCTTTTGGATACTGGCATCTCTGAAAATGTCCTTGTTACAAAACGTTGTAAAAATTATTTGAATAATTCTATGCTTTTAAATTTTGTTGTACGCCATCTGTTGTTATTCGCCCATAGTCCATGAAAATGATTGTCGATAATTCGGAAAGGTCTTGCTGCAAACCAGATATGAGTGAATGCACATCCCTTACTTTTAGCAGAAATAACACTGATTTTCTTCATTTTGTTCACGGAAATGTTATAATATCTTTTAAATATCGTAATTATTCTCATAGTATTAATATGTTTTCATATTTTTTTACAAATCCTAGTCCTTCAGTGTTTAAATTTCATATTCAACACATGATTGTAGAATTTAGTGAAAAAATATTGATCATCCAAAAACGCTATTTCAGAAGACTGCCCTTCCATTTAATGTCCATTTATCATTAAATTAATTTTACACGTTAGCTTTTAATGTTAATTTCTAAGACAATGCCTTTTCATCTACCATGCCTAAATTCTGAATCTTGTAATGCACAGATATAACTGGTAAGTATGAGAAATTTCAAAGGTCTTCGACAAGTACTTAAAGAGAAACAGGCATTAAAAAAAGTAACAATTAACATACCTGAAAAACTCAGGACAAAAATGCATCAGTATGTATAAGTGATGTGTATTACATGTTCCATAACTTTCGTCACACAAACGATACAGCATTCATTTTACCATCAATGGAATGGTATTGAAACTCTCTTTCATTTGGTACCAAACATCAACACTCACAACGAGCACATAATTGTTAAAACGCGTTAGTGACAGAACTTATTGAATGACCCTCGTACACTGGTTTTGGAGGCCACCTGTGAATGTCTTTCACCATACTAGTCTATATTATATGCGATCAGTTTCAACAGCATTACTGCTGGTGGCTTTTAGCCTATAACTTTCAGCCTATAAAACACAAAATAATTACGTTGACAAATATAACACACCAACCATTATTGAATATTTACTAAATAATACCAAGATTGTTTGACGGAATTCAATAGCGGTACAAAAAAAAAGGAGTGCCGCTTTGTGGGGTTGAACTTGTAACCCACACTCGCAGACAATAATAGTCAAACGTCGCAATAGTCGAGCTCGCTACCGACTGAGCTAACCGGGCCAGATGTATTACGTAAGATATACAACATATAAAAGCTAATGCGCTGATGGATGTCATGTGATCACTAATAAATAATAACTAAAATTCTCTTTTTTTTTCAAACTCACGAATGTATTACTACAGGCTTATCTGGGTCTAAGATAATGTTTTCTTGTATACATTTCAATGAATAAAATCAGACAGTTATTTGGCTATGCTCAATATATGTTTACTTACGAACAGTGTCCCTTTAAATAAAAATAAATATAAAAGAGTGAAACATTAAAAAATGCACAAAAAAAAGGCTCAATGGAAACACAAAGTTTCACCCAGTTACAATTATTATATATCATAAAATGTAAGCGTTTTTCATTGGTGTAGAAACTGTCACGTGTGATGAAATAGTTTCGACCATTCTCATTGGAAATATGCTAACCGTTCAATAGTTCATCATGTGACTGTCCAATAGTAAATTTAGTGTGCAATAGTACATCTTTGTCATTGATGCGCTTTTTTTAAAAAACAGCAAAGCGACACGTGACCGTGCAATAGTCGATCTGTGTCAGTGGTGCAGCATCACATGATCGTGCAATAGTCGATCTGTGTCAGTGATGCAGCATCACGTGATCGTGCAATAGTCGATCTGTGTCAGTGACGCAGCATCACGTGATCGTGCAATAGTCGATCTGTGTCAGTGACGCAGCATCACATGATCGTGCAATAGTCGATCTGTGTCAGTGACACAGCATCACGTGATCGTGCAATAGTCGATCTGTGTCACACTCCAAATTAGTAAAAAATCAAAACTGTTATATTTTATGATATATAATAAAACAACTATTTAATGCCTTAGGAGTCAATGGATTAGAACCAGGGCTCTGGAAATATTTTGAAAATCCACTTGCCCAGGGCAAGTGGATTTTCAGAATCCACTTGCCCTGTTCAAAATCCACTTGCCCTGTCCAAAATGTCACTTGCCCCAAATTCAAAAGTCACTTGTCCCAAAAGCAAGCCTTTGTCAACGTACCAAACTTTTCTAGACGCTGCGCGCCACCGACTTATCCATGGTGGGTAGTAGATTACGTTTAGGGCTGGATTTCACTGGAGAATCACGAGAAATAGATCCATTTTCAGATTGGCTGGGTGAACACAAATCAACACCATCACTACTATCCTTAAATCCAAGTTCACTGTCAGACTGACCACCAGAATCACACAGATCAACATTTCTAAGATCACCAGGTGTATTTTCCTCAGTAATTTTAGACACATGTTTAGGTTTTGTCCTTACAAGGAACGTAATAGAGACATGGTTAATTTGTAACTTTTTTTGTAAGATTGTTGAAATAATGAAGGATCATTTATTAAATACTGCATCATGTAATTACCCACAGGAATCGGACATATTGTAAATGCATGTAATAAACCACATTGACTATCCACTACTAGTATATTAAAATATATTTTTATATACATGCGGGGACCTACATATGGGGATACTGTACTATGTTTACAATACGTCCGATTCCTATGAATTACCATATAAACTCATGAATATCAAAAGAAACAATGACCCCTTTCACACATTTCCAAACCGCCTTTGATTACATCATCAATTTTACATCAACATTCGTGAATGTGTTTCAAAAGTTTCCCTTTATAGTAACTGCAAACAAAACATCTGCCTACTCAGCTTTAATCGTCAACGCCAGGCCACAAATAAAGTGATAATCGTGTTACCAAATGTGCCAAACAAAATACAAACTCGAAACAAAGTTTGTTTAATAATATGTGTCAAAATAACTTCAATAAAGCAACCCGCTGCATTCACATACCTTCCTTAATTAGTGCCAGTAATTAATTTCTACTTTATTTGTGTATAGTACAGTACTTGCCGTAATCGTTTATAAATTGCAGTTTGTTTACAATTTTCCAATGACCCGCGTTTCACCTTTTACACAGCTATAAGTACTTGGCGGACTGATCAGTGTGTATTCATTACCTTTTCCGATAACATTCAGCGTCAATACACAATATGCGTTGCATAAAATCTTGGTGCGGTTATACTCTTCAAACATAATTCGAAAGTTCGGCTAAACATATGATTTATGTTGCGCGTAAAATAATGCATAACAGAAGTCGACAAACTTTACAATGGTTACGTTTTATCGATTATAATTGGATTAATTTTTGGGATGGTCTTATCATGTTAGTAGAGGACACACTTTAGTATAAATAGGGACATGAATATAATTAATGCTATCGGCGCATGGACATTTTTGATTGGCACCTCAAACTTTCCTCGGCCAATCAGGTTTTGACAAACTGTCAAAGTGGGAGGGATTTCTTAATTACCGCTCGCGGCGAAAGCGATGGGTTCGTAATCGGCACACTTTATGATAAGCCGAGTTTTCGTTTGATTTTTTGTCTAAAACGGAAACGTCCAGTCGGGCAAGTGTCGGACAACCAGATTTGCGAAGGACACCTGCCCGCACCCAAATTCCACTTGCCCGGGGCGTCGGGCAACCATATTTCCGGAGCCCTGAGAACTATTTATCCTCGGGAGTGACTGCTGACATTTGAAGGATACTATTGCACTCGGCGTGCCGCAATAGTACCCTTCTCGGGTCAGTAGTAACTCCCTCTGATAAATAGTTCTAACCATTGACTTCTAAGGAATTAAATAGTTGTATACTAGTCACAATCGGATCTTTACTTAACTTTAACTAAGGAATTAAATAGTTGTATACTAGTCACAGTCTGTCACTAAGGAATTAAATAGTTGTATACTAGTCACAGTCTGACACTAAGGAATTAAATAGTTGTATACTAGTCACAGTCTGTCACTAAGGAATTAAATAGTTGTATACTAGTCACAGTCTGACACTAAGGAATTAAATAGTTGTATACTAGTCACAGTCTGTCACTAAGGAATTAAATAGTTGTATACTAGTCACAGTCTGTCACTAAGGAATTAAATAGTTGTATACTAGTCACAGTCTGTCACTAAGGAATTAAATAGTTGTATACTAGTCACAGTCTGACACTAAGGAATTAAATAGTTGTATACTAGTCACAGTCTGACACTAAGGAATTAAATAGTTGTATACTAGTCACAGTCTGACACTAAGGAATTAAATAGTTGTATACTAGTCACAGTCTGACACTAAGGAATTAAATAGTTGTATACTAGTCACAGTCTGACACTAAGGAATTAAATAGTTGTATACTAGTCACAGTCTGTCACTAAGGAATTAAATAGTTGTATACTAGTCACAGTCTGACACTAAGGAATTAAATAGTTGTATACTAGTCACAGTCTGTCACTAAGGAATTAAATAGTTGTATACTAGTCACAGTCTGTCACTAAGGAATTAAATAGTTGTATACTAGTCACAGTCTGTCACTAAGGAATTAAATAGTTGTATACTAGTCACACTAAGGAATTAAATAGTTGTATACTAGTCACAGTCTGTCACTTCAGTAAAAATGATCAAAGAAAGTCCCCGGGGTGAAAAATGGCCGCTTATGTAGCTGCAAATCTTTACTTACCACATCCTCTGTTGTCTATTCATCAGATGAGTGATTCACTGCCATGCGGACCTTTTGTTTCATAATCCTTCACTCGGCAAGGTTTGATCCAGCTTGCTGTCACTTAGACCTTAACAAATAATGCCTTCTTGTGTTTTCTCCTCTGAATTCGAATCCAGGCCTTGAATTCACCATCAGTTCTTGAGAATATTCTTAGACTTAAGCTCAAGTATGCAAATTTCAATCACAAATATTTCTATAAGTTTACAGAATAAATGTTAATAACAAGCTGCTATGTATAAATATGTTGTTTACTAATAAATAGCAACTTCTTACAATTGTTTATCTTTGAAGGTCATGGAAATATTTTCAGTACCTGAGCTCAAATCTAAGAATAGTTTGAAGAATGGTTGGTGAATTCCAGGCCAGAGCTCATGGGGAGGCTCCACTGGGTATATCTTCGTCTGTATATCACTTCCTATAAGTCTCGTCCTTCGACTGATGACGTAAACTGGACAGTCCCATGTATCCGAGATTTTATCTCCAAGCATTTTAAAGAACTATACGATTTGAATGCGAGAGTAATAGCATGGTTCTCAGATTCCTTATTGTCATTCTCTTCTCTTATGGGTGTTGATGAGCCATTAAGCAATTCATTCATTCATTTCCCTAGCAAATTAAACCATTAATCGTAAACTTTAAGGATATAGTATGAGGTTGCCTCAAATGTCTAATACTGCTTACATTAACATATTATTGGATGCATCTTGGACATCTTATATGCAGGGGCGTACCTGGAGTGTTTTGGGGTATACGCATTGGGGACGGTGCTGGTGGGGTCCGTTTGTTTTTTAATTGAACCCTAAATAAGTAGTTTTGAGCGATTTAAACACGTACTTCGAAGCTATTCTAATTCTCCAGAGTCATTCTTTTTTCTTTGATTTATTTACCTCTCATCCTAACCCCCTTTGGCCAACAGAGCTTATGGGATGGCGAGTTGTCCGTCGTCCGTCGTCCGTCGTCTGTTGTTTACTTTTGACTTGTGACCACTCTAGGGCCTTCATTTTTTATCCGATCTTTACCAAACTTTAACAGGTTGTTAATATCAATGAAAGCTCGGACAAGTTCGAAAACCAGCCAGATCGGAATAATTTCACCGGAGTTATGGCCCTTGTTTTGCTGAAAAATGCCATATTGAGCCTTGTGAACGCTCTAGCACCATCATTTATTATTTGATCTTTACCAAACTTGCACAGATTGTTAATATCAATGAAAGCTCGGACAAGTTCGAAAACCAGCCAAATCGGATTAGTAACACCGGAGTTATGGCCCTTGTTTTTTTCTGAAAATTGCTATTTTTTGCCTTGTGAACGCTCTAGCACCTTCATTTATTATTTGATCGTTACCAAACTTGCACAGATTGTTAATACTAATGATAGCTTGACAAGTTCGAAAATCAGCTGAATTGGGTCAGTAACACTAGAGTAATGGCCCTTGTTTTTTCTGAAAAATGCCATTTTCTGCCTTGTGAACACTCTAGCACCTTCATTTATTATTTTATCTTTACCAAACTTGCACAGATTGTTAATATCAATGAAAGCTCGAACAAGTTCGAAAACCAGCTAAATCGGATCAGTAACACCGGAGTTATGGCCCTTGTTTTTTCTGAAAAATGCTATTTTCTGCCTTGTGAACACTCTAGGGCCTTCAATATTAATCGGATCTTTACTTTACTTTGCCAGTGTCTTTATATCAATGAAAGCTCAAACAAGTTTGAAAACCGGCAAGATCGAAATAATTTCAATGGAGTTATGGCCCTTGTTTTGCTGAAAAATGCCATATTAAGCCTTGTAAACACTCTAGCACCTTCATTTATTATTTAATCTTTACCAAACTTGCACAGATTGTTAATATCAATAAAAGCTCGTACAAGTTCGAAAACCAGCTAGATCGGACTATTAACAGCGGAGTTATTGCCCTTGATTTAGTTAAAAATGCTATATTTTGCCTCGTTAAGACGATAGGGGCTTCATTGTTCATCCGATCTTTACCAAACTTTATCAGATTGTTAATATCAATGAAAGCTCGGACAAGTTCGAAAACCAGCCAGATTGGACCAGTATCAGCGGAGTTATGGCCCTTGATTTAGTTAAAAATGCTAAATTTTGCCTCATTAAGACGATAGGGCCTTCATCTTTCACTCGATCTTTACCAAACTATACCAGATTGTTACTATCAATGAAAGCTCGGACAAGTTCGAAAACCAGCCAGATCGAACCAGTATCGGCTGAGTTATGGCCCTTGATTTAGTCCAAAATGCTATATTATGCCTCGTTAAGACAATAAGGCCTTCATTTTTCATCCTATCTTTACCAAACTTTACCACATTGTTAATTTCGTTGAAAGCTCGAACAAGTTCGAAAACCAGCCATATCGGACCAGTAACAGCGGAGTTATGGCCCTTGATTTAATTAAAAATGCTATATTTTGCCTCGTTAAGACGATAGGGCGTTCATTTTGCATCTGATCTTTACCAAACTTTACCTGATTCTTTAGTGATGGCCCTTGATTTAGTTAAAAAGCTGTTTTTTGCCCGAAACTTTCAAAAAACGTAAATGGCAGTCACTCGCTTCATTGATGTTATAAGAGCCATATGTTAGCCAGTAAAACGTCCACAGGCCCTCTTGGGCCTCTTGTTTATCCGATCTTTACCAAACTTTACCAGATTGTTAATGTCAATGATAGCTCGGACAAGTTCGAAAACCAGCCAGATCGGACCAGTAACAGCGGAGTTGCCCTTGATTAAGTTAAAAATACTATATTTTGCCTCGTTAAGACGATATAGGGCCTCCATTTTTCATCCGATCTTTACCAAACTTTACCAGATTTTTAGTGTCAATGAAAGCTTGGATAAGTTCGAAAACCAACCAGATAGGACTAGTAGTTGCGAAGTTATGGCCATTGATATATTTTGCTTTGTTAAGGCGATAGGGCCATCATTTTTCATCCGATCTTCACCAAATTTTAACAGATTGTTAATGTCAATAAAAGCTCAGAGAAGTTCGAAAACCAGCCAGATCGGACCAGTAACAGCAGAGTTATGGCCCTTGATTTAGTTAAAAATGCTATATTTTGCCTCGTTAAGATGATAGGGCCTTCATTTTTCATCTGATCTTTACCAAACTTTACCAGATTTTTTTTCTTTTATTATTTTTATATTTCTTTATTTTTAGCTCTACTGATCAGAGATCAGCAGAGCTTATGCCGTGGTGCGGTGTCCGTCGTCCGTCTGCGTTTACAGGAGCGCCTTGTGTGTCTTTTTTTGTGTATAAAGTATACTTGTGTGACTTTTTTTTCTTGTGTGACTGACACACAAGCAAGTATGCCTCTATGCGCAGGAAATAGTATATTTCTTCATTTAAAAGCAATAAAAAAGTGCAGACACACAAGGGGAAGGGAGCTTGTGTGCCTAAAATGTGTACAAATGGTAAAAACGACACACAAGATGTAAAAAACAGTCGCACAAAGTACGAACGTACACACGAAAAACAGACACACAAGTTTTGAGTCACACAAAGCCTGATTTTGTGTACGTCCGTCCGTCCCTCTGTCTGTCCCTCTGTCTGTCCGTCTGTCCTGTCCGTAAACTTTTTTTGTAGCGACTACTCCTCTAAAAGTACTGAATGGATTTTCATGAAATTTTACAGAAATGTTGCCCATGAAGTCTAGTTGATCCTAGCAAAAATTCATGTTGATGTGAAATCCAAGATGGCCGCCAAATCTGAAAATAGGTTTTTAAAAAACAAGATTGTAGCGACTACTTCTTGAAAACTATCAGTGATATTGATATGGGACTTCTTCTAAAATGATCAGCATGGCATGATCAGTAGAGCTTCAAGGTCATTGACCTCTTGTTATTTTTTTTTGTTTTTATTTTTTTATTTTTAGCTTGACTGATCAGAGATCAGCAGAGCTAATGCCGTGGTGCGGCGTCCGTCGTCCGTCCGTCTGTCCCTCCGTCTGTCCGTCCGTCTGTCCGTAAACTTTTTTTTGTAGCGACTACTCCTCTGAAACTACTGAATGGATTTTCATGAAACTTAACAGAAATGTTGCCCATGAAGTCTAGTTGATCCTAGCAAAAATTCATGTTGATGTGAAATCCAGGATGGCCGCCAGATCTAAAAATAGGTTTTTAAAAAACAAGTTTGTAGCGACTACTTCTTGAAAACTATAAGTGATATTGATATGGGACTTTTTCTAAAATGATCAGCATGACATGATGTTGGTCCTTGTCGAAAATCGTTTTGATTTGACGTTAAACATGGCTACCAGCGGCCATCTTTATTTACATAGAGTTATTTTGTAAAAACTTGTAGCGACTACTCCTCTGAAACTACTCAATGGATTTCCATGAAACTTCACTCGAATGTTGCTCTTGATGTCTAAATGATCCTAGCAAAATTTCAGGTCGGCCGGAAATTCAAGATGGCCGCCACGGCTAAAAATAATTTTTCAAAATACAAGTTTGTAGCGACTACTTGAAAACTGTAAGTGATATTGATATGGGACTTTTTCTAAATGATCAGCATGACATGAGTCGAAAATTATTTTGATTCGACGTTAAACATGGCTGCCAGCGGCCATCTTTGTTTACATAGAGTTATATAGTAAAAACTTGTAGCGACTACTCCTCTGAAACTACTTGACGGATGTTCATGAAACTTCACAGGAATGTTGCTCTTGATGTCTAGTTGATCCTAGAAAAAGTTCAGGTCGGCCGGAAATTCAAGATGGCCACCACAGCTAAAAATAGATTTAAAATAAATAAGTTTGTAGCGACTACTTCTTCAAAACTATAAGAGATATTGATATGGGACTTTTTCTAAAATGATCAGTATGACATGATGTTGGTCCTTGTCGAAAATCGTTTTGATTTGACGTTAAACATGGCTACCAGTGGCCATCTTTGTTTACATAGAGTTATATAATGAAAACTTGTAGCGACTACTCCTCTGAAACTACTTGACGGATTTTCATGAAACTTCACAGGAATGTTGCTCTTAATGTCTAATTGATCCTAGCAAAATTCCAGGTCGGCCGGAAATTCAAGATGGCCGCCATGGTTAAAAATAGATTTTCAAAAAACAAGTCTGTAGCGACTACTTCCTGAAATCAAAATCAATCAGTAGAGCTTCAAGGTCATTGACCTCTTGTTTTTAAATATTTTTCATTTATTTTTTCATTTAAGTTTTTCATTGCAATGTTTCATTTGTTTAATTAAATTGGTTGAATTATTATTATTTTTTTTATTTTTTTACGCCTTGTTGGATTTGACGAAACTTAGCAGAAAGCATTGGTATGATTTCTAGTTGTGCCTATTGCATTTTTTTTCCGGCTCGTTGATTTTTGATTGAGTTACGGCCCCTTGACAGTTTTCACCCCTTAGGGCCATACTCAGGCCCTCTTGTTTTTGCAATGTTTTAAAAGTAGTACTGATGAGAATTTTGTGATGACAACCCTTGATAAAGCGTTCACAGGCCCTCTTGGGCCTCTTGTTTATCAATTTGCATTTGAATGATTATATCAGAAAATTAAATTCTAATGAAGGCTTTCTAGCCGAACAATTTTTTTAACTATCATTAAGGATTATATCAATAAGACCTTGGCCAAGTTTCACAGTAAACACTATTGACGCATCCATTTTGTAGTTATTGCTTTTGATAAAAACAGCAACACTTATTTCAGCTTGATAACTCTCAAATATTCATTAATTATACAAACAATTTGCATTCCTATCAGTTCACACGCCCACAGTCATGTTTATTTACTTATTGGCAGCTTTTTTACGGTTGTGTAAAACCTTGCTTGTTTTTTATTTGTATCCATTATTTATTATAATTACTGCCTTCTCAGTCAGAACTAACTCAACAGACAAATACACATTGCAGTATTAATGTTCTGAGAGACTGCAGCTTTATGATTGGGAAAAGTTCTGCCACAAATTCATGTTCATTTTATCATTTTTTGTTAATGCCCATTAAAGGTCATCATGACCCCTGCTGCTGCATTATTTCAGGTGCCATCTCGTTCAAATCACTAGAACAGTGGCTGAAATACAATAGAATTTGCAGCAACTCTGCAGTTCTGCAGGTGAGAATGTTCTAGGCCCATTCTCCATATTTTATCTCGATGTACATGGAGGATAAGCCTGGCATGTTCATTCCTGTTAGGCGCCATATAACTTTTCATGTGTTGGTGCGCCTTAAAACCCAAATTCAATTGAGTTGGAAAGAGGCCTTTTACAGTTATGCCCCTTTTCATAAAACTTTACCCTGCAATCTAACCTGGCTTAGAACTTTTTCAAAAAATATTGACCTATGATCATAAAATGTTTATAGCTTAATCTTTGGAAGACCAAACATTCTTCTTTACACTTCTTCTTTATCAATTATTCAATGCTATTGACATGTCGAATAACTCTGACTATCATTTTGGCAGAGTTATGTCCTTTTTCATAAAACCTAACCTAGCTCATGACTTGGAAAAATAATGACCTATGGGAATACAACTTTATACAGTTCCTCCTTATCAATTATCCAGTGCAGTGTTAAGCCCCTTTTCATCAAAGTTAATTTAAAAAAAAAAATCTATCAATTCATGAAGGATAACACCCCGGCCACTGTCTTCAAACTTTAATAGATTGTGCTTGATGAAATAAGCACATGGCAGGCGACACAAGTGTTCCGTGGAACACCCTTCTAGTTTATTCTCCCCTAAATTGTGTGTCCCCTTTTTTATTTTGGGGAGCACAGTTATTCCTGACACAATGAGATGAATTGCAGAACTCAAGAACCATAACTCTTCCTTCATTCAAATTAGAACTAATACCCTGTGTACTGTTATACTTCTTATTCTTGTCTGAAGCATAACTTGAACTACTGATGAGAATGGAATGAAGCTTAACACAGTAATAGAGGGCGATAAGACGAAGTGCAGTGTTAAAGAATCATTGCTCTGTTTTCATTCAAATTAAGAGTTATTGCCCTTTGTAATTTTATACTTATTTTTTTTATCCAGAGCGTATCTTGACAACTATAATTATGGGACTGGAACTAAACTTGACATCATCATGATGGGACTGAACTAAACTTGACATCATCATGATATAGGGCAATGAGAAAAGTGCAGCACACAAGAACCATGATTCCAACTTTAGCTTTTATTTATTTTAATATAGCATGTTTATCAGATAGTTTATCAGACATTTGTCTGGAATGTAATGTATTGCCAATAATCTTTTAATTGGAAGATACAGTATGTTATCGCTTTTGACCTTGTCTAAGAAAATCTCTCTGATCATGTATTAAACGCACACCTTAGTACATATTTTAAAAGTCTGTTATTGTTGTACATTTTTTGTTTAACTTTATGTCCATTGATAAGCCATCATTCACACCAAGCATCTATTTCAGGGAGCATCCATTGTTTTTTTTTCGATATTTTTGTGTCCCTCAAATTTTGCATCAAAATAGCTTGCATGTCGTAAATTAAAGGGACACACGGCCATCTTGAATTTTTAAAAACTCATGGCGTCCCTCTACATATAACTTGCATTTGATCAATCATTGTAAGTTAAAAGAATAGTATACAGCAAATTGTTTTGCATGCTATTAACTGTTGATTATATTTCACCAATAATATATTTAAACCTTATAATTGTAGAATAAGACGAAAAAATGAAAACTCAAAATTTTATTTAATTATATGCAAGCAGGTTTAAAATCAAAATGATACTGGATTAATAAATAGAGGCTCTAATTTCAATGCTTGATAAACACTTCCGAAGTTTTTTCACAGATTTCTTCGAAATTTTATAGGTTGTTTTACTCCTAGAATTATAACAAGATGTATAATCAAGAGTAAACTTTTGTTTACGTTATTGCCTTTTTGTTTCGCCTTTTCAGGGTTAGACACTAATTTATTTTGACTACTAGCCTAAAGGGCTAGTGCCCCTTTTTTTTCACTGGCCCTTCTTAAAACCAACTAGTCCTTTTACCGCAAAAAAATAAAAAGATGCCAAAAATTCACGCCTTGGTAGCTCCATGGATAAGGCCTTGGCTTTGGAGCTACAGACAGACTCTGACCAGCGTGAGTTATCTCCCTGGCAAAGTCATATCTGAGGGGAAACTTCATAATGCATCTCATCTATATCTGAGGTTGCTATCTCTATATAACCTAATTTATCACATAACTTAAGGTGTGGGAGTGGAATAACACCATTCTATATTTTTCGATGACTGCTAGTCATATAAGTATGCAAATAAGCCTAGTATGCGCTGTAAAAAAATCGATAATGACTATGATCCAATTCCCACGGTTTATGTCGCTTTCACGTGTTTAAGCAACAGGCAAAATGCAATAAAAGTCGATATGTCAGTTATGTGATAAATAGAATCTAACATTCGTTCTCATTCATTATTGAATTTATTAAACTCATCAGCAAAAATTATATAATGCTCGGCAAGAGCCTCGCATTATATCATTTTGCCAACTCGTTTAATAAATTCAATAATGAATGTGTACTCATGTAAGATCCTCCAATAATGTTAAATCCCAATTCAATCATGGTGGTGTTGGAAGGAAGAGAGAGTGGGTATTCATATTTCAAAAAATGTTGCAAGACATCAGCTTTGTGACTGGGTCGTAGTCAATCCATTTATTGGCATAGTTTCATGACAGCTGAAATACGCGGTACGTTTATTTGCATCATCTTGTTTTTGCTGCTGATGCCTTTCCTCTGTTGCTTTTTTTAGGTGGAGGAGGTTCTGTATTTAAATATTGCCACATTTTTGTTTACAGTGTTATTTTTCAGCATTTTTGCATCATCAAAAAAAAAAAAGGCGGCCAATCGGTGATCAGTAAATTGACACACCTACACATTTGCAGGTGCTTGTCTTGGTCTATATCATACCCTACATTAATCCAATATTGAAGAGTTCAAATACGCGAAAAATTTAATGATTTGGTTTTCAATTTCAGGATATAAGATCATTTAAAATTAACATTTAAATGATAAAAACAACTAGCCGTCAGACTTGTCAATTGTGAGGTTTTCCTTGTCCTTCTCGAAAGTGATGAGCCTCGGGCTAGCGAGCTAGCGTTAGTGTTGAACCCTGCTTTTCGGAAAAAAAAAGACATACAGTTATTGCTTTTCCGGCAGAGGTGGCGTCAACATTCGAATTTTGCGTTTAGGTCACTTCCTCACCAACTGTTTACACTAGACCTTTCAACCTTTGCTTATAGTTGTATCTTGGGTGGTACATCGCAACATGACAAAGCAAATTTGGATGTGACCTTTTCTCTCCAAGCAAAGGGCAACTTTTGCGGTTAGGTCACTTTCTCATGAAGTGTATGCGCACGTTAAAGAACCATAGGAATCTCTTCGATAATAAGAGTAGGGCATGTTCCCGGATTCCTATGTATTCCTTCCCCTCCGGGGCGGCTCTAAATAACCTATACTGTGTTGATGAGCCGTTAAACAACATTTAATTCAATTCAATTAGACCTTTCAAACTTTGTTATATTTATGTTGCATTTTGGTTAGTACATTGCAATGTGACATAGGCAATGCAGATGTGACCTTTACCCTCGAAGCAAAGGGCAAATAACTTAGTAATTCTTACATTTACGTCACTTTCTTACAATAATATGTAATTATGCACTAGATCTTTTAACCGTAGATTATAGTTTAATCTTTGGAAGACTATATAAAACTTCTATTTTGACTTAATTGTCTTGGGTAGTGCATCTTTTTGGAGACGGTGTCCTGATCCATGACCATGACCTACTTTTTTGGGGGTGAAGATGTTTTTGTTTTGTTTGCTTTATACAATGTCATTTTGTTTTTAAACGAATATACTTATATGTCATATATAGTTGATTCCGGTTATTTGCATAGCCAATTTGTCAAGAAAATATATGCAATTAACGGAGTATTCGAATAGCCGAAACTGCAAACTGTGAACTTGTACGCATGTTCGTTTCTACTTTCGTTTTCTCATTTCTTTTACTTGGGAAGCGTCTTCGTGGCCGAATGGTTAACAACGTTGCGTTGTAAACCTTCGCCTCTCACCGCTGCGGGTTCGAATCCCACTGGGAGCTCGACTTGTAAGTGAAGAAGTGTCGATTCTTAAGGAGGGCAGGAGGTGTACAGTACTGGTTCTACCCTGGAAATATGGGTGGTCTGCCCCCACCACAAAAAATCGACCGACATACACTTCTCAAAACTGCTAACTACACCGCTCATGTTTTGGGTTATATATATCGATGGGTTGAATGTTTTTCAATAAAATAAAAAGGAAATACCAATTCAATCATTTTTACATCATTTCATTTTATTTTTTTCATGGGCAATGCTAGAACTAAACCACAATAAGCAATTACAAACGACCCATGTAAACACTAAAGTCACACTTTTATGAACAAGAAATGAAAAGTGTGACTTTAGTGTTTACATGGGTCGTTTGTAATTGCTTATTGTGGTTTAGTTCTAGCATTGCCCATGAAAAAAATAAAATGAAATGATGTAAAAATGATTGAATTGATATTTCCTTTTTATTTTATTGAAAAACATTCAACCCATCGATATATATAACCCAAAACGTAGCGGTGTAGTTAGCAGTTTTGAGAAGTGTATATAACCTACATGTGTTGAAAATGAAACACCATACAAACAAACAAACAAACTTTATCTTGAAACTCCATAAAAGCGAGTTGATTCTATCTTAGATGATAGTTATATGATGAATAGTTTTCATATCTGTGTTGCTTTTACAATATCTTGAAGATTTCATGCTATTTTTAGTTTTATTGAAAAACGGTACGCGTAATAAACAATGAGATAAGCAATTAGCACTTCATATTTTGAAGCACATTCATGGTAATCAATACATACACATGTTACACTTAATTAACTGCAGTCTGAGAACAATAAACGGTGGAATTATGCCGAGCGATCGTCACGCTGTGTGAGTTTTACGGAATCCAACAAACACCGTACAAACTTTTTCAGTCGTTGCCAATTAACACATTTTTGTTGTCAAATTAGCCACCAGACTTACTGTCGCTCAATTAGCAATAGAATACATTGTATATAATCAATTTGATTTTCTGTATGCAATTAGCCAGGTTTTCTGTATGCAATTAGCCGGAATTCGACAAAAAGCTATGCAATTATACCAGTTTTTTTACATGCAAGCGAATACAAATGGTTTTGTGTTTCAAAAAGTTTTCAATTAAATGAAATATGCGTTTAACTGATATGTGATTAGGCGGATTCGACTGTATCAGCAAAAAGTAAACTGTGCTGTTCTTAGTTATTAAATATTTTACAAACTTCATTTTAAACAAGGTTTACCGCTTATTTCTAAGTCCCGTCTCTGTTAGGCGAGACGTGTGAATCTGCGGATTTCTGAAGTATGTAATACTATACTTGTCCGGGGCCTTGAAAACTACGAATGGAATTGCCAGAGCTGTAGATAATTTTTGACTGCAATGAGTATTTACTCATCAGATTCAAAATGAATGAGTAACAAGGATCTCGTTCAGAGTAAACACTTGCTATAAATAGTTCATGCTTTCAAAATGGATGTGAATTACCAGTAATACATTTTAACCCTAAATCCGCTTAGCATGACTATAATAGCCTTTATGTCCATTGTAAACCCAGAGTAACTCGCAGGCTGATCATGGTCATGTCCAGCTGCTGATCAGTCATTTCCAAAACACCCCTGGTCTTATTTCAAAGAAAGTACTAACGGTCAACTCTGCATAGACCCTGGCCATAACGGTCAGCCTTTGGTCCTCCCAATGCATTCAGCTATAAGTCTCACCTTTATATAACAAGACCTGTCAACGCGGTCAGTGGCCAGTGTAAATGAGTCCAATTAGTGTCCAGATATCACTTAAATATAACGGTCATGGTCAATTGAATCCCAAAACGAAAGTAGGTAGAAGGATATTGCGAGATCGCTTGTGAAATTATATCACGTGTTCATTGCTATGTAACTATGTAGACTTATTCGCGTTGTACTAACATTGACTTGTGTTGATGATCGATAATTGGTTTAATCGCTCGATTAATATCTTTTATTATATAATAAATTGATTTCTGTTTTATGAACTTGTTTTGTGTTATCGTGACACGATCGTGAGTAAGTAATTGAGTCAGTGTTTAAACGTCATCAGTCAGTCATACAGTAAGGACCTACTGTAGGCCTATTGAAAAATGGCTTCCAAACGTAAGGCTCTCATGCTAGAACAACGTGTAGAAGTGTAAATCATATATGTAAAGTACTGCTTCAATTACTTTTTAAAATTGAATACGTTTTTAATAATTTTAACTTTTAAAATTAAATGCAAGCAATATTTATTTACATTAGATCTATTGGATATAACTGAACCAACCCTGAAAGAAGTGAAAGATGGCTGAAAGAGGTCATAAAGAAAGTGAGATCTGGATCAGCTCCAGGACCCAATGGGATCCCATATAAAGTGTATAAGATGTGTCCTGGACTTTTGCGCAGACGCTGGAACCTACTGAAGGTTGTGTGGAGGAAGGGAAAGGTACCAGATTGCTGAAAACTAGCAGAGGGAATATTTACACCAAAGGAGAAGGATTCCAAGACAGTCAACCAGTTTAGGACGATTTCCTTACAGAGTGTTGAGGGGAAAATACTCTTTGCTGTCCTGGCAAGGAGGCTGACATCTTACATAACAGTCAACCAGTATGTAGACACATTGGTCCAGAAAGGAGGTGTACCGGGCTTCTCAGGATGTGTAGAGCACACAAGCTGCATAAGGCCAAACAAAATGAATACTCTGTTTCCGCTAACCCGACCGACCCTATTTTTTTCCGCCGACCCTAAAGTTTTTTTCATCGTTTTTGTAATAAAAAATATGTTCGATCGTTTTTGCTCTTTTCTATTCCTTTCCGCATAATATAAATCTTTCCGGTAATTAGTCGTCCCGATACTTGAAACGCATGTCAATATTTTTTAAAGCGTCTACCAGGTGTCCTTACGGTGACCATGTTTTTTGGAAAAATTCGTTGTCAGCTCTGTTGATTTTGTCCCCAATTTTAACGGCATGGTAACACGTTTACTGCTGGTTACGTTTGACAAATGCAGACATTTTCCTGGATTGAAAAAACTGTACCCAGTTAAGAATTGAAGTAGAATAATTGACATTTTTTCGGAATATCACGGTAGCAATGCAAAACCCGATAGGTGGCGCCGTGTAAGCTATATTTAGAATTTAGGAATATCCCAACCTGGAATTGGGTACTTCAAATTACGCACCTTTTAAGTGCTAAGACACTAAAAAGTGAAACTTTTTATGTTGAATATAGGAAGAAAACACTGCATACTTTATGTAATTGACCTCTTGGCTTTTGTTATTTATTGGTAGATGAAAAATAAATGGAAGCGAAGTGCGGTTTTTGGAAGTTCAGTATTAAATCGGATGATTACGCTGCAGTTTATGTACAAATAAAGTACTTCAATACTTAATCCTCAATTTGTTTTATATTTAATCTCATAAACATGACGTACTCGTGGTGTATTTGCGTATTTTCCAAAAGCTGCTAACATCAGAAAAGACAACGCTTGTCATGTGACTGTAATGCGCATGCGTGATACTACAAACAAGCTCGTCTTTTCCGAGTCTTATTTCGAACTAGAAACTTGTTCCGACAAATAATTCTCATGAATTCTTTAGTGAAATAACACTTTAAATATTCATACACATGTTATCATTCATCCAGAGAGAACTTTTGGCTCTTTAAGTCTAATTTACTCAGTTTTCAGAATTGTTCAAATTTGACCTTGACATTGTCACGATATGTTATGTAGGCCATCTAACGCGAGTACTCATTTGTTTACATAGCAAAGATGACAGGTTTAACACCAAATTGTGGAAATAGTAGCACATAATTGAAATATAAGGGAAAGAAACATTCATTTGACACATTACTTTGTAAATAAACATCTGTATGATTTTATTGCAAGGGAAAAACAATATTTATCAGCTAGGTTGCTTTTTTCAGATAAATTGGTAAAAAGGCTTATTCATTTGGCAATTGTTGGACACAAACATTTCTTTTTTTGGCATGTGGGGTGGTTCATAAACTTACTTTTTTTCCTCAATAGACTATTTTGATGATACTATTTAGAAAATACTAATCAGTTTCCCAATATTTTCTAATTTGAAAAATGCCTTTGCATTGCTAATCACGGTGTGCAACTGTCTTTGACATTACAATTCTGAGTTAATATTGTATTGGATCATTTTAATTTTGCTGGAAATCAGTGTATATAGATCTTTTACTGATATTGTGAAAAGTGAAAATCTACAGTTGCTTGGAAAACAATGAAGAAAATGTATTTGAGTCGGATCTGAAATATTTGAGTCCATCTCAAATTCATTTTCTTAAATCTTGGTAAAATAAATTATATTTATAGAGTAACAATTTGAGTACTTGAGTTAAAATATAACAACAAACTCTACTATAAATTTTCTATATATTAATGTAAAAGAATATCTATTATTTCGGTTACTATTTGATATAAAAGACATTTTGAGTCCAGTTAAAATCTCAACTTGAGTTTATTCGTGATACTAATTTATGCCTGATCTAGCTCATTTAATATTGAACTTGTTCTAGAGGTTTATATGGATTTTTTTTAAATATTTTGATGTTTATTTTAGTGTGAAATAAAGAGACAACAAATCTTTTTTAAACTTGTTTATATTCATTTATTCAATAAAGTATGCTTTAATACAACATATATTGAAATACAATGATATTACGTAGAAAAAGGAACCTATAAAGTCCTACTATTTTATATCGCGTAGAAAAAAAATAAATAAATAAAAAAAAAGTTGTGCCTACCTACCTACCCTATTTTTTTTCAAGACGTTAGCGGAAACGAAGTATTCATTTTGTTTGGCCTAAGCCAGCTGATTTGGGAAGCCAGAGTAAACAACGAAGACTTGACTGTCGTCTGGCTAGACATTGCCGACACATGGTTTCATCCCACACAAACTGATTGATGTTGCCTTACAACAGTACAACGTTCCCGACCACATCAGAGGGATCATAACAGGGTACTTTAATGGAATCCACCTACGGTTCTTGGTGGGAGACCAAGTGAAACAGTGGCGGAGATTGGAGAAGGGAATAGTTACCGGCTGCACCATATCGGTAGTACTATTCGTCAAGGGGATGAACTTGATCATCAACGCGGCAAGAAGAGAAACTCGCGGACCGAAACCCACATCGGGGGTGTATCTTCCATCCAATAGAGGGTTTATGGACAATATAACTATTACGACCACAACCCACATACAGACAAGGTGGATGTTGACGGCACTTGATGAGACGGTTACCTGGGCCAAAATGAAATTCAAGGCCAAGAAGTCGCGGAGCATGGTTATAAAGAAGGGACAGATTACCCAGAAATTCAAATTCCAAGTACAGGGTGAGGACATACCAACTATTGTCGATAACCTAACCAAGTGCCTTTGGAAGTGTTTCGATTCAAGCCTGAAGGATAAAACTAACACAGAACAGGTCAAGAACCAGCTCCAAGAGGGTTTGAAGGGCATAGACCAGACCGGACTTCCAGGCAAGTTCAAGACGTACCAAGATTACTTTGGCCCCTGATTCTATATGAAATAGCCACTACAGCAGTGGAGGGGTTAGAGAGGACCATCAACAAGTACTTGCACTGATGGCTAGGGATACCACCAAGTTCCACAAGTACTGGACTTTATGGCAGAACTTACCAGCTGTAGCTCCCAATCTCATCAATTATGGAGGAGTTCAAGGTTTCAAACAAGACGGTGGTTACCCTCAAGGAATCAAAGGTGAAATGGTGAGGAAAGCAGGCATTGAAACGCGTACCGGAAGAAAATGGTCAGCCAGCCAAGCAGTCCAGCAAGCAGAGAGCTGCCTCAGACAAAGATATAGTCGGGAAAACAGCAGTTGGTCACCAAGGTCTCGGAACGGCAAAGTCACAGAGATGGAATACTGCTGACAGTAAAGAAAGAAGACAGATGGTCCAGGATGAGGTCAGATTGGCCGAAGAAGAAAACAGCAGAGCGAGAGCAGCTGAGATGGTACTCCAGGGTGCATGGACAAGATGGGCAACAACAGAATGCAAGTTGACATGGGCAGACATCTGGCAGTATGAGCCACTTAGATTAAGCTTCTTGTTGAGGTCTGTATATGACCTCCTGCCATCTCCAGCCAATCTTCACAGATGGGGATTACTGGATGACCCCATTGTCCATTATGCAGTAGAAGGGGCATGATGGAACATGTTCTGTCAGCCTGTCGGGTAGCACTGACTCAAGGGAGCTACAGATGGAGACACGACAACGTTTTGCTGGTACTAGCAAACACGTTAGAGAGGGAGAGAAGGAAGAAGAGAAAGCCGAAGAAAGCAAGGGGACTGATTGGATTTGTCAAGCAAGGAGAAACAAGTAAGGCATCTGCAGCCACATCAACTTCTATACTCGATGAGCCTTACCAGTGGGAGATGAAGGTAGACCTAGGGAAGTGACTGGTATTTCCAGACATAGTCCAGACCACTCAGAGGCCAGACATAGTGATATGGTCGGCAAAGAACAAGAGACTGGTCATTATTGAACTGACGATTCCCTGGGAGATGCAAAGAGGCTTTTGAACGTAAGAAGGCGAAATACACGGAACTCCTAGGACTTTGCCAACAACGAGGATGGCACTGCTGGCTGTTTCCGGTAGAGGTTGAAGCAAGAGGATTCGCTACACAATCCTTATGGAGAGTGTTAGACAACCTGGGTGTCAAGGGTAAGGATAGAAAGAGAGCTGTGACAGGAATTTATAGAAGCCAACTTCAATCATTCCCTTAGCACGCCTGGTAAACATTCACTCCACAACCAAAAGGAGAACAATGAAAATTAAGCGAAAGCCACTTCCGAGAAGGAGCAAAAGCGCGGTTTCCATCAACAAACGTGAGTATGATCTACTTTTATTTCTTTTAACAAGAACAACAGAGATTTTTTCAAAAATCGGGGAATGTGTTTCTGTGTATATTTATTCTTCATGTAGAATACAATTTTGCCTTTTAAAAATGTAAATTATAGCGTCTAGAACTTTTCTCCTGTCGATAGTTGGTGCAGGTTTCTCCATGGATCACACTTTCAACTTGTTTTTGGAACCTATTTGCATTCAAGAAGTATTTCGATGGTGGTGAATATCACTCGAATACCGCCCGTAAATTGCTTATAAATTTGAATGTTGAAGTTTTAATCTCAGTGATTTATGGTCAATTTTCTCGAGGTAGGGGTTTGAATGAGCTGGGGGTAGAGCGAACGCTAAGGAGGTAGAGCAGATGAATAGATGCTTTTTGTAGATTTTATTACCTTTTCTCCACCCAAAACGCATGTAGCAGTGGATTAGGTGTCACTGTATGTGCTTGCGGCACCAACTTACTTTGGAAATGAGCTCCTTTACATAGTTCAAAGTTGGGTTATTTATGTTTGATTGTCAAATAAACGATACATTTCTGACACATACACGTCTCCGATATTCATTTCAGTTTTGCATCAAACTTGAACGAAATAGTTGACATTTTTTTTGGAAATACTTCTTAAAATTGGGAAGAACTATCAAAAAAACTAATTTCTCGACTACATTCAATTATCACTGGAAATACTAACTTTGTTTCAGGTTATACCAAATTAATCTGTTGGCCGTCAATATTTCAGGATATTTTTTTTAGAAAATATTCACCGCCCTCACCATCAAACAATCAGATTTTTTTATGTGGGCAATATTTCTTAATCTGCCAATCGAATGGTCTGGTTTAGTATGTGACAGTTTGATTTCTGCAAGAAACTTTTTATATACATATATCAAAGAAATCGTTAATAAGATATGGATTACTGCAAAATTGATAGCGATGTAAATAATATAATAAATATATATATTGATATAAACCAGCTCATACATATGACACGCGTATAAATTATAATTATAAGGTTTTTGCGAAAACATTATGAACATATTTATTTGAATGGCATGGTCTTAATTTCAGAAAAGTTAGTAATGATTTTGATAAACAATCATTTTAAATGTTCATTGATGATAACATACATGTGATACCTCACGGCGTGAGATGAAATCTCACGGAATTCTAACCCTCCTCCCGGCCCCACGGAATTGTGTGAAAAACTCCCGTAAAATTGCTAAAATCGATTTTTCAAAAATCATCGGTCTATTACCTGCCAACTTGATGTTATTGTCTCGCGATTCACGAGACCGTCATGTGACATTCCTATATTTGACCTGGATCAATATCCTGGGGTAAAGTGGGTGAAACTGTTATTTGTAAACAGTTTATTGGCTTAATTGATCTTAACAAAGGATTAGCAGCACACTTATGAAGTCTTTAATGATGTAATTAAACAGGTTAGATACCACTTGAAACAAATTGCCGGCGTCATTTATTTACAAGGTTGTTAAAGTGAATAGCGAAAACGAAAGTAGACTTTGTCAACGTGAATTTGATGAGTATGTATGATTTAATTAAACACAATTGAATTGTGGGGAATAGGGGTGGGTATCTGAAATAAATCGATCAAGATGGGGTCTCAAACATTTTTAATCAAGATGGGGTGTTTTTCAAGTTAAAAAACACATTTTTTTCTCGAATCAATACTCGCTGATAAGCAGAAATAGAATGAATTCAAGAATGACAACTCCTACGAAATTTCGTACTTCGTACTCAATTAGATTCGTACTATTGTACATCGAACTCAATTTGATTCATACTATCGGTTATTTTCCAGAGTGGAAGTTAGTATGCAGCCAGCCGTGCAGCCATCTTTTGCACGGCCGTTTTTGAAAAATCGCGGCCAATATTTGGGGTAAAAAAAAAAAAAAAATTAGTTTTTTTTAAACTCTTACTTTCTCAATACTTTTATGTTTTGTAAGTACGAAAATATAACAACAAACTTTAAAGGGACACAGTCTGTAAGTATTAAAGTAGATTATTCAGCATAACCAAACAACAGCGAAATGAACAGCGAACATGTTTATCATTGGTTATTAATTAAATATTGTTTAAAAACTGTTTTTACTCATTCTTGTTATCTCCCCTGACATAAATGAAGAAACTTGCTTAAAAGTGTATTTTTAGGTATTCGTTTATGGAATTTGGGTATGAAATACTGCTCGCGCGCTAAAAATAGTCCGCGAAAAAACCTCCCAGATTTTTGCATGAATCTCCCTTAAAAAAATCACTAAACTCCCAGATTGAGGTCCTGAAAGTATCACATGTATGTGATAAGAAAAGGGATTTTCAGCATATATATAATAACCTTTATCTGCCGAGAAAATCCAGCCAGCCAGCCAGACAGGTTAATAGCGTAACTTTTAAAGATCTGAAGGAGATCATTTCCAAAGAAATTTTGTGCCACATACACAAACATACAATGATACCTAATCCATTGCAGAATTCATGCGTTTTGTTTGACCTGAAATGAATATCGGAGACGTGTATGTGTCAGAAATGTATCGTTTATTAGACAATCAAACATAAATAACCTAACTTTGAACGATGTAAAGGAGCTCATTTCCAAAGTCAGTTGGTGCCGCAAGCACATACAGTGACACCTAATACACTGCTGCATGTGTTTTGGGTGAAGAAAAGGTAATAAAATCTACAAAAAGCATCTGTTTATCCGTCCTACCTCCTTGACGTTTTCTCCGTGGAGAAACGTGGAGAAAAGTTCTAGCCGCTATAATTTACACTTTTAAAAGGTGAAATTGTATTCTACATGAAGTATATATATGCCTACATGGAAACACATTCCCCGATTTTTGAAAAAATCTCTGTTGTTCTTGTTAAAAGAAATAAAAGTAGATCATACTCACGTTTGTTGATGAAAACTGCACTTTCTCCTTCTCGGAAGTGGCTTTCGCTCAATTTTCATTGTTCTCCATTTGGTTGTGGAGCGATTGTTTACCAGGCGTGCTTAGGTGACCACTATAGACAGGTTTGACTATATTCAGATTGAATGGGAGTTAAGTAAAAACAAAAGCAACACTTTTTGACCTTAATATTAGACACATGCTTGGAACAATTTTCATCATGTAAATATGGAATAAACTGTTCCACAGGACAATACATATCGTACACATATAATACTCACGATTTTTAAAAGTTATGAGTTTTTGTAGTAAGTTGATGAGTACCGTATTTGTCGGGGTATAGCGCGCACTTTTTTACCCCAGATTCTGTGGCTGAAGTTGGGGTGCGCGGTTTAAGCAACAAGTAATGATTTACTTTTTTTTTTTCAGCCAAGACGAAAAGTTTTGTGGTTTTCAAAAAGTCGCAAGACCGGCCGTTTACTACAGAGATTGAATCGAACAAAAGTTGGCTTGTTTCTATTGTTTCAATAAAATGCGTTGTATGCTATATGATTATTATCAATACAAATAATAAAATCAAACTTTACCATGTTTTATGTTGATTATTGTTGAGAAAATACCATTGAAATGTTGAAAAATACAATTGTTTACATCAATCGGCATTTTGAAATGAAAACGAGGCTGGGGTTTTCCGAACGCGCAGACTGGTTTAGTGCATATTTTATTAATAGAATTGTATGTATAATAATTATTTCTAATAAACAACGACCCCACTTACTTATTTGTTAAAGTTGATTTCTGAATTTCTGAATTTCGACAACGTAGAATCATGATTATTCCTAAATGGGTTCAAGGGTTCATTTGAATGGGAAAACGTGTTAAGTGTGAAGTGTTTGGTTTTTGTTAACTGACCGCAAACAATGATAACTAATTATTAAACAAACATGTGACACTCGACCGGGATAGACGTCTTTTGTCTACCGGTCTACTGGTGTGAATTTAATTTTTACTTCTATTTTTAACTAGGGAACTTTAAATATCTACGAGTAGGGTTTAGTGTTTGGGGTTTAGGTTTACAGCAGTCTTATACTCTATACGTTTGCTCTCTGATTATTATCGGGGTGCAAACAGCTTAGACTGCTTGAAGTTGTTTTTTTGTCCAAATCACAAAAGTCTATTTTTAGAATCTATTCTTATCCAGAGGCGAGTGTACAGTTTCGGGAATATCCCTACTACACAATTATTTTCGTTTTTTATAAGATTTGTCTAATAAAAGACTCTTACATCTAATAAAAGAAAAGTTACGCATTAGTTTAGTTATCTAATGCACATATAAAACTCTGAGAGCAACATTTACATTGAAACTTCTTGAATTTTTACTTAGAACATTGTTAGTGATAGAGGATTTTCGAAATTATTCACTGAGTTTATTTAGAAAACGTTTCATTTCGTTCCCGGTTTAGGCTTATGTTTCATGCTACAAATTTAGATACATAGTATTACTATAGTTAGTTACTTCTGTTTGTAGTGTTGATGATTTCGAGACTGAACCTCGCTTCGAATTTGTTTTCTAAAGAAACATATATAAAACTTTAAGGGTTAGCAGAACAAAACGGTCCTTTTCAGGGCCAGCACATATTTTTTCGAAAGAATAATCTGTTTTAATTGTCAATCCAAAATATTAAATATAATATGATCGTAATAAAAGTTGAACACGGGCGTGGTTTTTTTATTTTATTGAAACTTGAGTAAACAACAAAAGTACACTCAACAGTACAAGTTTATTTACACTTGAGTAAAAAAACACAGTCTAACATGCAGCTTCGTTTTAGCAAATCAAAATTCGTTTTACATTTCCTCTTTGGTCAATGCTTCAAAATGGCGGTCTGCTGTCCTGAAATTGAAAACACATGTTTTTAATGCGCGGTTTACGCTACAATACATAAAAAAAAGTTTTTTTCCAAGGATTTCAGGCCCAAAGTCGGGGTGCGCGTTATATGCGCATGCGCGCTATACCCCGACAAATACGGTAATGATACTCACAGTTTTAAAAAACAGGGTTTTTGCAACAAGGTATGAGTAAAATACTCGAAAATTCAGCTTATCTACAGCTCTGATTGAAGCGAAACTTGAAATGTGCAAGAGAGACAATGGCGACCAGTGTATTTTCAGACACTGGAATAGCCATTTTGTATTGAGACACATTGGATGCGTGGGCAGTTACGTTCCGCTCAATATTTCAAGCCCTCTGATCTTCCCCTATACTCGAATCACGGCTCTGCTCAGTGGATTGTTCCCTTCGTGTGGAGGGACCTATAAACCTTAGTTACTATACACACACACAAGTCATTATTATTTGCTGGTGGTAGGGATCCAGCGATTATATATGTGCCTTAGTTTGGAAGGCGAAGTAATAGACTCACTCCGGTCACATGATGTAGGTACAAACAACTGTTATTGCTGCTGTTAGGTACGTGCAACTTGTACAATGAAAATTAGTGTTCCACAATATATATTTTGTATAGCAATGTTGACCTGCCTTAAGTGTGTGAGGGGTTGGGGGTCAGGATGGCGGTAGGGTGGAGGTGGGGAGTGTCATCAGGGGGGTGAGGGTTATCATGCAGATCCGAGGCGGGGGGGTAGATCTCCAAGATTCCTGGTCTCCGACTGATTGACATTTTAAAATTTCCCAGGTCCTTGTACCGATTTATACGACATTAAGACATTAATTATAAATTGCTTTCTAAAACACACTAGTTATAGTATGTACGGTAATTTCAAGATTCTGTTTTCCTGTATGCTGTTAGTTTTGAGTAGCTTATGTATTATAAACGTCATTATGATATTTCTCAGTGGCCACTTGTAAGGCCAAATACACTTACATGTAAAGGAATGGTAGATAGGGAAAATATTTTCTAAAATTTAATTTCACATTTTTGGTTATTTTCACTCAATGCTTTTATTCCCCAACAAACTATCTTTAAATATTTATTTGTTGATATCAGATACAAAACAGATAGAAAACACTCGGCATAAAATGTTTAGGATTGGCCCTTAAAAAAAGAGGGTCGTTCGGGAAACCAGAACCTGCACACATATTATTTTATTTGGTCTAATCGTATTGATTAACTGGTAGCAAGTAACATTGGCGGATAATTACTGGATAATTGCCGGAGCAGCCATTGTTGCATCCTAGCCTCACCTCATTTCTCTCTTACTCCTATGTGCTGCAGGAATATCAATATTTAGTGTAGAGTGAACATTGTATATATTATATATGAGCACTGACTGCCATGCACTGCAATCAGGTGTTAGTTTGAGAAGCCTTTATCGAAAACTGCAATATATATAAAACCTTACAGAGAGTGAGGTGTTATTTTCAATAAGCAATCTGGAATGGTGAGCATTTTCTTACAGAGAATCAGTGTTTTTTTCATGAAACAATCGGCAGCCGTGTGCCAGAACGATTATTGAATTTTGCTGTGAAGTGGATTTGATTCCTAGAAATATGGGATATTTATTATAAAAGCAGTGTCTAAACAGTACAATAACCAATAGCGACCAGTGCGACGGTTGTTTTTTACTAGGATCTGGGTTAGCAGCAACAAAATGTCGGAAGAAGAAGATATTAGTGAAATTGGGATTCATCTGTTGGAAAAAGATGTACAAATAGACACAGCAAATCTGTTTGACAGCAATGAAGACTGTGGCTTTGAGCACACTTGTGATGGAAACTTAATTTTGAAGGACTCCCTGCACCTACCAAGTTCGTGTAATATCTTAAAATTGAACATTCTGCCAAATGATAGCTATAAAACTTGTAATATTTTTGAGAGCTGTGATTTTGATGGTTCTAAATCGTTTGATGACTATGAGGATACAAAAGGGTTTGAAGAATCAAGTCATTTAGAAGCTCATAGCGAGGGAGATTTGACAAAGATTGCGGAGAGTGCTAAGGTTACATCTTTGAGCGCTGATGATCTTTTGAAGGGGGATAGGTCTGCAGAGTTTGGGCTGGACCTTTTCAAAAGGAAGGCAAAGTCTCAGATTTATGTGAGGAATTTTATAGATAACACCCATGATCAGATAAGAAAGCGATTCTATTTGTTAGAAGAGGGTACCATGAAAGTATGCAGACTAAGACGGTCGGAACTTATGTCTAAGAAAAATGGGAAGCCAAAACATTTTGAAACTCATCGCTTGATTTTGGGTGAACATATGTTGGAAGCTACAAAGGTGAGAAATAAGTGTTTTAATCATGAATAAATTTAATAGTGTTTGAACTGCTGCAGTATTATGTTGTTTTGTTTGTCTCCACATTTAAGCTATAATTCCACATTACTTTTACATGCATATATACTTCGTAGATATCAGTAGCGCTGATGGGGTCATTGTCGTATCGGGTACTACAGAAAGGTACCCAGGGTACATTTATGTATACAGAAACATACCCGAACAGAACGGGACCCAAATATACAGAAACGTACCCGGACAAACAAGATCCCATTGGCGGAATTAAAACATTTTAGAACTTGATAAAACAACTACTTGAACAATATTGTTCATCATTAACTATTGCGCTAAATTAGGCTGCCATAGTTAGTAATAAAATACAGAACGTATTGTCGTAAAACCGGAATTTGTAAATCATCAAACCCCGCGCAAAAAAGTAAACAAATATGCAGCTCGTCATTCAAGAAGAGTTGATCAAATATTTAGACCAACTGCCTTCCTTTAAGGCGGAGGCAACTGCGAGCGGCTTTTAAAAAGTGTATAGATTAAACTTTGTAAACAGTGAAAGTTTCGTTTCCATGAATTAACAGAACTCGTTACGGCCGCATTTTACGACATTGTATTTTGCCTTTGGTACATTTATGTATATTTGGGGGCCTTTCTGGATTTCGTTGGTTTTCGGGTACGTTTCTGTATACATAAATGTACCCTGGGTGCCTTTCTGTAGTACCCTGTGCGACAACGACCCCATCAGCATCAGTAGCTCAGTGGATGGGGCCTACCCAGGAAAAAGTGATAAAATGTGCTGAAAACCCTACTTGTACTTTTAATTTTATAGAGCGACAGACTTCTGCTCGGCGTGAGTTCGCTTCGTGGCGGAGGCATGTCTGATGGGAAACCTCATCCTTCATCTCATCTCCCACTGAGGTTGCTGTCCCAATATAATCTTATAAGATGTGTTTAGAGGACGGAAAAACCCATTTAAATTCATGTACTTCTTGGATGAAAAATGGCGATTAACATCACATGTTAATGGTGATAGCAGTAGATATTTCTGGAATTTGTTAATTAAAGCTGAGGATAAAAGTATACAGTTCTATTCTGAGCCACTCTGACTGGTAGCTTGTGTCTGCATAATGCATTTGTTAATTATAGAGGAGAATGTCCTCTGACTATAGGGTGTGTATGGTATGCATTGACTGCATTGACGGTATGCATTGACGCATTGATGTGACATTGGTTACTTATTGCATTGATGTGACATTGGTTACTTATTTTGCATTTACATGTATACATGTATATGAAAATAAAGGATTTGATTTAATTGATGGGGCAGTATTCAGGCATTTACACCTGCGGGCATGTAAAAGGACTAAAGTTATCTGTATTCCTCTATATATTAATCTGTATCCTTATACCCTGTCTCTGGGGCAGCTCCAAATAAGCTAAACAATATGTTGATGAGTTATCAGGGGCCTGCAGCTTTTCCCAGATATGAAAATTCTAAAAACACTAAAAATGAATTTAAAAAAAAAATAGAGCTGGAAGTGAGTGGAGGATTGTATTGTAAAATATTGCAAAATGTTGCCTTTTTGTAAAATCGTTCGCCAAAACGATCTTGAAATATGTCAGAAAATGAAGATTTTGGAGTTTTGTAGTATTCCAACAAAAGTATCTCCAGACTCTTAGAATGCAACATTCTACATCTAATTTTAAAAAAAAATCTGGGTACTTATAATGGGCCAGCTATGCCCCTGGTTGTAATCAACAATTCAGTTCAGTTCAAGTATCGGATATCCTGAAAAGGAAATAACTTGATAACTTAAACTCTTCAAAGTTTACACGTTTAAGGCAAAATGTTTTATACCAATGTTTATAATATACAAAAGCAATTTATTTTAAAGGCAAATAAGAATTACCTAACACAAGACATGTTGCATTAAACATGCCTTAATTCACAGCCAATACGCTTTTCCAACATGCCTTTATTTTGAATGACATGTAATTCATCCTTTCAGTTGATTAATTATTTTCAGCCTAAATAAGTTTAAATGTAGTATTCAGTATCTCTGGCCAATTTCGTACATAAATCCGGTGTCTTTTTGACAAAATACCATTACATATTAAACTATAGTAATCAGATAGAATGAAACACTCTGAAGCATCATAAGTTTCTCTCATAAAACAGAAATTTCTGAGGAGAACACTGTTTAAAGCAACTTATTAAATGATATATACCATATTTTATTTTACTGTATGCCCAGACTGTAATAAATACCAATTCCACAGGCTCTGAGGGACCAGACATTTGATTTGGGAGATCCTCTGGTATTAACTGAAATAAATTAATGAAAAACATAATGGCTTCAGTTTCATATGCCATTTACACATGCATTTTAACAAGTTAACTTTGTGTTAAATTATATTTATTGTTATTGGAAAGGTTTGTTCTGGAAAATTTAACCACATGGCAGGGTTTTTATTGCTAAATCATAAATATTAATTCATATGGGGTTTAAATTGCTAGCAGTTTTTATCTCTAATTCAATAAAAGTGTCATTCCACTGTAAAACGAGAACTTATTATAGCCTTCAAGTATCATTAACAATAATAATATTAATAATTAATACATAAAAAAACTAACTGAATTATCCAGACTAGCAATATATTTCATTAACAATGGTATAGTGCACCGAGGCACATAAGAATGATGTGAAAATGTGGAAAATGTCATAAATTCCAATAAAGGCTGGGTCAAAAAAACAGTATTCACATTATCTCAAAACTGGCTTGAACAAAAGACTTTCAGAGTGTTGTATTTAAGAGGTAGAAACTGCTGATTTTGGGCTTATTTTGGTGTGTGAAAAATGTCCACAAAATCACTTCCGCAATAAAATAGTACTGAAGTACAGTCTACTCTCAGTAACTCGAACTCGCTTATTTCGAATTTCCGCTTAAGTCGAATTTTTTTCACGGTCCCAATTTTATTCCTTCTATTTCTATGCAATTTGACTTCTTTTAAGTCGAATTTCGATAATTCGAATTAT
>JAWPHD010015020.1:0-57677 GCA_037043455.1 Cyrtodaria siliqua | reverse complement strand
ATGCTATCACAGTTATCTACCTTTAATAAAATCTGTGTTGGCTCAGTCATTTTGGGCTCCCTTCTGTGATTATATCAGTGCATGCAATTCAAATATTTAATCCAGATACCTTGTTAGGGTTAAGTGTGAAAATGGTTATTCTATTGGTAACATACTTTGTACTGATTTGACCCTGATCTTAAGGGAATGTGTGCAAATGGTTATTTTGTTCATATCATACTTGGTACTGATCAACAACTGCCAGACTGTTATGATGGGGGCCCAAATAACTAGAATTTCAAAACTGGAAGGGTGTTCCACTGAACACTTGTCGCATTGTGTGCTTATTTCATCAAGTTTGTCTATTTAATTGAATTGGGGTTTTAAGGCGCACCAACACATGAAAAGGTTATATGGCGCCTAAAAGGCATGAACATGCCAGGCTCATCTTCCATGTACATCAAGATAAAATATGGAAAATGGGCCTAGAACCTTCTCCCCCTGAACTGCAGAGTTGCTGCAAATTCTATCGTAGAAACTCCATTTACGCTGGAGCCACGTTAAAACACTTGACCTAAATATACAATGTGTAAAATTCTTGTTTTAGATGTCAGACTCTTTAATGGTCCCATTTAAATAACTATATTTCTTCCTTCAAAATGAAATATATAAAAATTTCTCATTCTTGCCCTACTATTTAAAACACTTGACCTACATAATATTATACAGAACTTGTAAAATGCTTGTTTATTGGAGACTTATTGATGGTGTAATTCAAAATAACCGTATTTCAGGTCGCTGTTTGTCAGAGAATTTCTACGCACGAGGTGATGGAACTCGGGTGTATTTCTTCACTCAAGGTATACAACTACATGGGGCAATCTTTATACAACTACATCATGTACATGGGGAAATCTTTATATAACAATTATACAGAAAATAATACATACTTGTGTATAAAGGAATGTTTACACAAGAAATGATTACGTTACATGTTTATATAAGTTTGCGCCAATGTAAAATTATTATTTTTTAATTGGCTAAGAACAATTGTACTGAGAATGTTGGTTTGCTTTGTGCTTTTTTGCTCAAATCCTGGATCTGTCTGGGAATGACACAACAGAGCATACAGAGCATGAGAGATGATTATAGAGACAGTAAGAGTAATTAAAAGAATCTAAAAGCTTGTAAATATTTAATATTGATTTTATGACACTGGTTTATAAAATGCTTCAAAACTCCATTGTTAGGAGCTTATTGTAAATGACCAGAGGTGATAATCAGGGTTCATATCTCACCGACTCCACTGTTTAATCAGTGTTCTTGGGCAAGACGCTTTCCCTTAGCCTCGTCCATCGGATGGATACATATACCAGGCAGTCCCCTGTATAAAAGTCTATCCTCTGAACATGTTAAAGAATCATAGGAATCTGTTCATTAATACAGTAGGACAGGTTACCGGATTACCATGTATCATCTCTCTAGAGCGAGTACAGTAGAACAGGTTACCGGATTACCATGTATCCTCTCTCTAGAGCGAGTACAGTAGGACAGGTTACCGGATTACCATGTATCATCTCTCTAGAGCGAGTACAGTAGGACAGGTTACCGGATTACCATGTATCCTCTCTCTAGAGCGAGTACAGTAGGACAGGTTACCGGATTACCATGTATCCTCTCTCTAGAGCGAGTACAGTAGGACAGGTTACTGGATTACCATGTATCATCTCTCTAGAGCGGCTCGAAACAAAATATGTTGATGAGCCGTTAAACAACAATTTACTTGAAATGTAAAACTCTTTGATTTTAGTTCTGTAATTGGGTTTTTTAAATGTGCACCTTTAAAGAAATGGGCTGTATGCTGCAATAAAATATGTTAAAAAGTCTTCATCTCCATCCAAGGTTATATCCAAGAAGCTGGATTCAGAACGGTCACTATTTTCTAGTAAATTTGGCATCAAGTTTATGGCGAGTTGCAATATGCCAACAAGCCTTATATGCCCAGCTCATTGTTTTGTAATGATTAATTTGATTTTTTTTGTTTCTGTATAAGGTACTACATAACATGGTACCAAAATGTTATGGTTCATGGCCTACATGTAACATTGTGCCTGTGACCTCAACGGATTTAATTTCCACTGCCTCAACTGTTTGATGGACATGCATAATGTAGTACCAGTCACCTAAAGCAACTCACTGTTGTAGAACCAGTCACCTAGAGCAACTCACTGTTGTAGAACCAGTCACCTAGAGCAACTCACTGTTGTAGGTTGCAGAAAACTAAATACTTTCCCATAGACCTCCTGTTGCACCTGTCAGCTAATACAGGAGAATTATACACCAGATTTTCTTTAAATTACCTTCTTTCATAGATATTTCCATCACAAAGCCTTTGAAAGTGTGAAAAAGACAACTTTTCCAGCTCAACCTCTCTGCACATGTCTGTGTTTACAAACACTATTGAATCCGCACTGAATATTGACATGCAATTTCAATGGATGTTAAATTTTCAAAAACATTAAAAAATATTTTTTTATTTAATTTAATGATCCTAGCTGATGGGGATTATTTTACCTATAGTTTATCCTTCCTGAAAATGCATATTGAATATTTCAAAGTTATATCTGCTGACCTCTGTGAACTCTGTGAACTTTCACTTCTGTACTGAATCGTACACAACAAAAGGCGGGGCTTTAGCCAGGCTATATTTAGCTCAGCGCTCTACACTGTTGTAGAACCAGTCACCTAGAGCAACTCACTGATCTTTTGTCCGCCTGAAGGTTGACCTGGCAATCCTTTATACTGGAGTTTATCCTCTTTCCAGGGATATAAAAGCTCCAGAGGAATCTTTATAAGGAAGGATAGGGGCATTTCAAATTCATTCCTCTCGGGGGAGAAGCTCTAAATACAGTAACCATACTAACGTGTAGATCAGCCGTTAAACAATTTCTGATGATATTAAAATGACAATATATCTGATTTTCAGAGGAATTAAGAGAAATGATGTCCAAGGCTGGATTATTAGAGAAACAGAATCTTATAGATCGCCGACTACAGGTTAACAGGGGTAGACAAATTACGATGTACCGTGTATGGATACAGTGTAAATATACCAAACCAACTGACATTCAGAAATCTAGTTCTTCTTCTACAAGCTGATGATTGTTTAATGAATATAAATAAGTGTTGTGGGATGAGGAAAAAAATACTTTTTATAAATGTGCAGTTTGGTAAAAAAATAAAGGGATTTTTTGTATCCAACTTTAATAATGTCATGAGTTATGCTATGAAAATTGTTAAAGAAACTAACCTGCCAAATAAAGGCAAATTTTCACTAAAAGAATGTTTATTAAAACTACCCAGGTGTTCAGGTGATATAATAATGTATATATGCCAATTAAAAGCATAGGTTTATTCACATGTTCTTAAAACACCTGATTGAATATGCGTAAAATTAGTTGGTAACTCTTCATTGGATGCTACAGTTTTACGTTTGGCCTGGCTGGTTCATCTATAGTAAAATTTGCCTGTTAGTTTAAACTTATTTATTTTACATCGATTGTAACGAAATCTCTCTGAACTTATTTAAATCACTCTCGATGTCTTTCTGGGTAGAACCAGTACTTAGCAGATGCAGATAAAGTGTCTTGTTCAGGGACACAACACATGGTTATGGCGGGGACCGAACCCACGACCCTCCGGTCCTGGGTCCTGGGTTCCATGCTCTACCACTAGACCACAGCGCTCCACACTGCCTGTTGGTAGTGGGACCACGACCCTCCGGTCCTGGGTTCCATGCTCTACCACTAGACCACAGCGCTCCACAATACCTGTTGGTAGCGGGACCACGACCCTCCGGTCCTGGGTTCCATGCTCTACCACTAGACCACAGCGCTCCACCACTAGACCACAGCGCTCCACCACTAGACCACAGTGCTCCACCACTAGACCACAGCGCTCCACCACTAGACCACAGTGCTCCACCACTAGACCACAGCGCTCCACAATGCCTGTTGGTAGCGGGACTTTAAGTACTGTTTAAAATGATTGCTTCACAAAGTTGCTCATGTTTAAAGCATTTTCTTTTAAATTTATTTTATTTTATTAAAGTGACAAATAACATTGTTACAAAATATTACATATACAAAACAATACAGTATAATATAGGCAATATTAAGTAAACAAATGAGTACCCAGCTAGTCACTATAGAAATATAGAATGCATTATTGATTTTACAACTCAGATAATACGAATAACAAAAGTAAACATGAAAAATACACACAAAAAAAACAAATAAAAAAAAACATATATAGATCAATTGACATAACTAAATATTAACTGCTTACTGTTCTCCAAAATACACATATGTCATATAATGTGAAATTAGGACAGATATCATATACATGCCTATTAATCCACCACAAGTTTTTAATAGTTATCAATAGTTGCAATTCAATTGCTGACTACTTCAACTTAGTTTGTCTACCACAGTCTTTAAATAAACACAGATACCCGTTGTTGAGTGAAGACGAGTTTTAACCCAGAAAATGAAAACGCTTCACTGACAGTCAAACATGTATACTTGCGCACAATATTTATGTGTCGACGTGCCGTAAAACACCATTCATTCAAACATGTATACTGTGTTGCTGTAAGGACCAAATGGTGGTGAAGAATAAATCTGCAATATTAGAAATTAGGTCATGCTGCCAGCCAAACACCTTTTACATGTATCTAGTTTCATACTTCTTTACTGCTATTCAGATAACAAACACAAATCTTAGAGGGGCCTCAGTTGGCGTGCCCAAAAAAATATCCAACAGTCCTGGTAAAATTTAAGCAAAGATTTTGCAATAAACTACTGGCAGGCTAGCAGTCAAATAGCTGTACTGTTGTGTTATACCCCTGCTTTCACAAAGTGAAGTGGGGGCTAGATAGGAATCATGTTGTCCGTATCAAACATGCAACACTTTTTTATTACTAGCATTTCTCCGACAGTTTTGAATGGATTGTTCCCAAACTTCATATACTCATAACAACTGATGACCTTATGTCCCTCTACATCACCCATGGTTGATTGCCTAATTTATTACAGACTTATGGCCTTTTGTTGGACTTGGAATACATTTTAAAAACAAAACTAGGTATTCATCACCTTCAGTGATAGTTCTAGATTTTTATCGTGGAAAATAAGGAAAAGTCAACAATCTATTACAAATGTCTCCAAAGTTGATTTATTTAACAATGTTTCATTTTATGAAGAAGCATGATTGAACAAATACACACCTGATGCAAAAAATGTCAAGTTTTAAAGTTGTAATTTTATTTAAATGAGTATCAGATTGGGATCTATCTTTGGGACCACTGGATAACTAGGCGCCGTCATGTTTTGTTAAATCCCCATTTTTGCAGCACCTATAGTATTTAGCAGGTTAAACTGGCACATATTTTAGTCTTGTCCCAGAAAAAAAGCAACAAGATCAGCATATGTTTATTTTGTTATGATTTTGTATGGACCCCAATTGTGTTACTATTTTATAGCAGTGATATATGATTACATGCATTACTATTCTAAGTACAAATCCAGGTTACCTGACAAATAAGACTTACAAATGAAGAATGCTGATTTTCACTAAATCTTCTTAAAGCGGTTAGGGAAGATATATTTTTTTTTCGTTACCATATGAAATGTATAAATTATATAAATAGTTTAAAAAAAAAGAGCAAGTGTATTTACATGAATCTCATCTGTTAAGTAAAGATGATATATGTTAATTGTAAATAACATTTCCACAATTAACCCTGATAATTATATTGCACGCATTGCATGCCCACTTGGTACACAATTGACGCACCACTCCCCCACCCTAAAATCTAAAATGACGATTAATAGCATCTCCCTAAATTGGGATAAAATGTGTCTCAACTTTAAAAATAGATTGTCAGGTTCCCTGTAAGAGACGCTAAAGTGTTCCCTGTAAGAGATGCTAAAGTGTTCCCTGTAAGAGAACACCAAAGTGTTCCCGGTAAGAGAACACCAAAGTGATCCCGGTAAGAGAACACCAGAGTTCCCAGTAAGAGAAAACCAAAGTGTTCCTGGTAAGAGAACATCAAAGAGTTCCCGGTAAGAGACACCAAAGTGTTCCCAGTAAGAGAACACCAGTGTTCCCAGTAAGAGAACACCAGTGTTCCCAGTAAGAGAACACCAGTGTTCCTATTAAGAGAACACCAGTGTTCCTATTAAGAGAACACCACCACAGTGTTTCCATATACAATACATTTAATACTCGACTATTAAGCACATGATGAAAAAAACAATGAATGTACACAAATTATGTCAAATAAAATTACCCTCAATAAATAATAAATACAAATATTTGCACCAGCAATATACTTTAATATAGCATGATAGTTTGTACAAGTAAAAATCACAACAACGTAACCTGCACTCTTGAGCATCATCACACTTTTACACTTCACACACAATCTTCATTTTTTTAAAACACCCAGAGTCCAGGTAGTGTTTTCTACATAACCTGCATTAAAATGTGTTCAGTCATTAATATTAATTACAAGAACTGAATTGGGTTTTAAGGCACACCAACACATGAAAAGATTATATGGCGCCCAACAGGCATGAACATGCCAGGCTCATCTTCCATGTACATCGAGATAAAATATGGAAAATGGGCCTAGAACCTTCTCACCCTGAACTGCAGAGTTGCTGCAAATTCTATCGTAGAAACTCCATTTACGCTGGAGCCTCGTTTAGTTTTTCTGCCACTGCTCTTTTGATGCGAGCGAGATAGCAATGCAGGGATCATGATGAAGACCTTAAATGAACATGAACAAAAAATTACAAAATGAACATGAATTTGGGGGGATTCTACCCCTCTGCCTACCCCTCCAAAGGGATCTGCAGTGGCCCTATTATTTGCCGCGTGACCAAACGGGGGCACCCTGGAACCACACGGGGCTATTATTACAAGAATACAATAAAGCGAATTGTTTTACGTATATTAATAACTGGTAATTATATTGTTGGTTTACGTATATTAATAACTGGTAATTATATTGTTGGTTTACGTATATTAATAACTGGTAATTATATTGTTGGTTTACGTATATTAATAACTGGTAATTATATTGTTGGTTTACGTATATTAATAACTGGTAATTATATTGTTGGTTTACGTATATTAATAACTGGTAATTATATTGTTGGTTTACGTATATTAATAACTGGTAATTATATTGTTGGTTTACGTATATTAATAACTGGTAATTATACTGTTGGTTTACGTATATTAATAACTGGTAATTATATTGTTGGTTTACGTATATTAATAACTGTTTATTATATTGTTGGTTTACGTATATTAATAACTGGTAATTATATTGTTGGTTTACGTATATTGATAACTGGTAATTATATTGTTGGTTTACGTATATTAATAACTGTAATTATATTGTTGGTTTACGTATATTAATAACTGTAATTATATTGTTGGTTTACGTATGTTAATAACTGTAATTATATTGTTGGTTTAAACCTACTCAGAATAAGAAGAAATAAACTCAAAATTTAATTATATGGAAGCAGGTTTAAAGTCAACATGATATTGGATTATTGAACTGAGGCGCTAATTTTATTCTCATTGCCGTGTGGCCCTTTAAAGGTACTGTGTAAATTAAATGGATTTTTACATTTCAGAGTGATCCCTCATTGCACCTCTAATTAAACCCTGCAGAAGCATTATGTGGGCATGCAATATTATAGGAACTGGCTTTAACGTCATTATTAATTATTATTACATACCTTACTACAAATAGATACATATTTTAGTAGAAAAAAAAATGATTATCAGTCTTATTTCAAAATCCATAATTGGCACACTGTGGGATTATGGAAAATAGGCACAGTAGCAACAGACTGTCCCCACGCGATGACGTTGACATCATCAAGCAACACAAATACGTCATATTGAAGCGCCATGGCTGAAGAGCGGACGTTGAAATTTCCGAATAAATAAACATTAAAATGTTGAAATATATCATTTCAGTGAAAGATGTGGTTTTTAAACACAGACAAGGAAGAAACAAAATTAACGTAATTTATAAATTTAATATATTTGCCAAATAATTGTAAATAAATTATACCGCTTTGTCGATGCATTTTGTCATAAAAATGCTCCTGTTGTTCTTATTCTTCTTCTCCATTTAAAGTAAGGTATGTAATAAAAAGGCAAATATATGGCCATGGTGTGCCTTTTGTCGATAATGGCACATCTAGTGCATGGCCCTCAGGCCAGCCATTACAACGCTAGGTGTGCCTAGTGCATGGCCCTCAGGCCAGCCATTACAGCGCTAGGTGTGCCATTATTGACAAAAGGCACACCATGGCCGTATATTAACTTCCAATTATCAACGTACTTCACAGAGTAATAATAAGTAATTATAAAACATCTACCCTATAACTATCACAATAATGACCATTTCCTCGCGACCTATATGTTGGCAACAGCTTCTTTACAAGAAACCTGCATGACCATAATGACATAAGTTCGGCCAATGCCGAGTGTCAAGCACCTGCGGCCTTTAATAATCCTAATGGATGTAATTTTATACCGGGTCAAAACAAATTATTGAAAACATGCAGGGCAATTATGAATTGCCATAATATTTCATAATAACCATATCACAAAGAAGTCATTTAATAAAATTGTTATAGAACTTTCATATGCTGTAATGGTCATTTAATATTACACTTTTAATTAACACGCGATTCCATAATAGCCCTGTTATAGATCCAAGGTATGCTCTAATTGCTGGAGGCATTACATACCTTGGATCTACAACAAGGCTATTATGGAAACATTTTGTAATTTTGGGATTTCACTATGCAAAAACAATCGAATATCTCACCAATTATTGATATTTTACCTGAAAATGATGGATCTGATTGGTTAATTACTCAGATTAAGCTCCACCTTGGTCCCAGAATAACACCAGGTTGTACTCGAGGGCTGACAATGGGTACCGAGAATGGGTAAATGCAGCTAAATTGTAATCAATTTACCAAACTAACTCTTCATATTTTGCTTTTGCAGGTTTTAAATTTATATAAAATCATATATGCATACATGTAATCTAGCTTCACAACTGTTTGTATATCATACATGATCACACACAGAACGGGTCTCATTTAGATTACAATAACAAGCATTTCACATTTAATGAGATCTATTTTTACCTAGAACACTAGTTATATAGCAAAGCACACAGATAATTACGAATGGCACTGAAGCAACGCATTCATGACATTCTACCTACATTGGACGTGCACGAATGAATGCACCTAAATTGAACTGAATCAAAAGGACAATCTGATGGAGAATAGAACTGAATTGGGGTTTTACAGCGCACCAACACATGAAAGGTTATATGGTGCCTAACAGGAATGAACATGCCAGGCTCATCCTCCATGTACATCAAGATTAAATATGGAGAATGGGCCTAGATCCTTATAACCTGCAATACTGCAGTTGTTGCAAATTCTATGGTAGCGGTACATTCCACGTTGCATACGCGGTCTGATGATGAAGACCTTGAATGAGCATGGTAATAAATGACAAAATAAACATGACGTGGTTGTCCTATTCCTCTGCATCTAACGTGATTTGCAGTGGTTATATTCTCCACTGGCAACCTCATGGAGGTGAATGCACCGACTTTTGAGGCTTCAATGCCAAACTTCCATCTTATTCTGCATACCCAGCTTCACATTCAACCCTCTATTCTCGTCATTGTAAGAATATTTACAAATTTACCAAACATGCATTTGGTGCATAGGGTCAAATGATTGTGACTTTGACACCTTTTGTAAAGAATGACAAAGATCAGGGTCTTCCACAGAAACAATTTAAGGGATAGGGGAACTTAAATTTGAATATAACGTGGGGGTGGGAGGGAGTTACCCTTCGGGTGACCAATATTTGTAGGGATCAAGATTTATATACATGTAGATGCAATCTGAAGTATATTTCAACTGTAAATGAAAGGAATTTTAAGAAGTATAGCCTACAAGGAGCTATTTATAGACCGGTATAATGCATTTTGCAGGTTTATAATATTGGTGTTTTTAAGGGATAGGGCAGAGAGATCAAAGGATAGGCGGTTAATTAAGGAGTATGTGGAAATTAGATTTTAGAATTAAGGGATAGAGGGATTATGCTCTTAAATGGCCTGTGGAAGACCCTGAAGATGTACATGTATGACCTAAAACAATAATATCGTCTGGGTTTTGTTTAAATCAACATGGCAGGACCTCGTGGGCGAGTTCTGCGGGTTAGAAGGTTCTAGGCCCATTCTCCATATTTTTATCTAGATGTAAATGGAGAATGAGTCTGGCATGTTCATCCCTGTTTAGCACCATATGACCTTTCTTGTGTTGGTGCACCGTGAAACCCCAATTCAATTCAATTCTCCATCAGATTGTCCTTTTGTTTATAAAGAATGCATCCACAGAAATATAACAAGAGGGCCTGACTACTATGCTCTTTTAATAATTGAACAAGTGACATATGTGTTTTATACGCCCGTAGGGACGTATTATGTTGTGGCGTTCGTCCTCCTGTCAGTTCATTTTTAACAGACAACTGATTGTGGCTAATAACTTTCTAAGTATATGATCTACAACAATGAAACTTTGTAAACACCTTCTGAGCATGATCCAGTGAATACATCTGACAAAGGCCCGTAAGCCTCTGGTTCATTTTTTTTATTATTTATTTCCCTTTGGAAAAAAAAGTTCAACATAGAATTTAACCTTGCTGTTTACAAGTGATTGTGGCTAATAACTTTCGATGTATTATGGGTACAACAATGAAACTGCATTAGCCACGAACATAGCACGACTCGTAATCTGGTGTGCGACACACCATTTATTGTTTATACATACACACAATAAAGCAAATTATAGTAAATACATGTATACCGGTACACTAAAACCTAACCCCGCATTCATACACATCATCCTAAATAGATGAACAAAAAGCTGTTTTTTTAAAACGAACAAAAAGTTGTTTTCTTAAAATTTAAAAATCTTGAATTAAGGCATGAAGTTTCCAAAATTTGGAGCTTTATTCTCGTCTTTATTTTTGTTGCCTGCACCCGGAATCTGGAAGCACCCCACTGGAAAAGCACTCACTGTTTTGTTATAGAGAGTTAAATCAAACTCCATGCAACCCGTTAAGTGAATCTTGTGGTCGGCATTTTCTGCATTGACCTTTGCCGTCACGTTTGAGAAGAGGATGCAGGTTCCGGCCACCTTTGACATCGACTCAATACAAATTTTGGGAGGAAACTCAGCTGGAAAAGAAGACATTTATGCATAAGGCCAAATAAAACTTATGTGTGGCTCTGGTTTCCCGACAGTCCCAATTTTTAAGGGCCGACACTAAACATTTTATGAAAAAAATAAAATAATTGTTTTCTATCTGTTTCGTACCTGATATCAGTAAATATATGCTTACTTTTATTTATTATGCTTTAAAAACATTGAGTGAAAAAAAAGACAAAATATAAAACAATTTTTTAGAAAATTCAATATGTTCCCTACCTAGCATGTAACAGGAACCACACATGTACTTTTATTTGCCAAAATTATTTTAAGTTTTCAATTCAGAAATTACATTACCTCTCCTTTTTTCACTTCATTACGAAGTCGTATATTGATCAAAATATGTATTTAAAGGCAATATTTTGCAAACATTTTCATAAATAATAATTCAACCAAACTTATTATGTAGTGCATATGAATCTAAAGCACATTATGAGGGTCCCTTTAATAACAAGAGGTCAATGACCTTGAAGCTCTACTGATTGATTTTGATTTCAGGAAGTAGTCGCTACAGACTTGTTTTTTGAAAATCTATTTTTAACTGGCGGCCATCTTGAATTTCCGGCCGACCTGAAATTTTGCTAGGATCAATAAGACATTAAGAGCAACATTCCTGTGAAGTTTCATGAAAATCCGTCAAGTAGTTTCAGAGGAGTAGTCGCTACAAGTTTTCATTATATAACTCTATGTAAACAAAGATGGCCGCTGGCAGCCATGTTTAACGTCAAATCAAAACGATTTTCGACAAGGACCAACATCATGTCATACTGATCATTTTAGAAAAAGTCCCATATCAATATCTCTTAGTTTTCAAGAAGTAGTCGCTACAAACTTATTTATTTTAAATCTATTTTTAGCTGTGACGGCCATCTTGAATTTCCGGCCGACCTGAAATTTTTCTAGGATCAACGAGACATCAAGAGCAACATTCCTGTGAAGTTTCATGAACATCCGTCAAGTAGTTTCAGAGAAGTAGTCGCTACAAGTTTTTACTATATAACTCTATGTAACCAAAGATGGCCACTGGCAGCCATGTTTAACGTCGAATCAAAATAATTTTCCACAAGGATCAACATCATGTCATGCTGATCATTTTAGAAAAAGTCCCATATCAATATCTCTTATAGTTTTGAAGAAGTAGTCGCTACAAACTTGTTTATTTTAAATCTATTTTTAGCTGTGACGGCCATCTTGAATTTCCGGCCGACCTGAAATTTTTCTAGGATCAACGAGACATCAAGAGCAACATTCCTGTGAAGTTTCATGAACATCCGTCAAGTAGTTTCAGAGAAGTAGTCTCTACAAGTTTTTACTATATAACTCTATGTAACCAAAGATGGCCACTGGCAGCCATGTTTAACGTCGAATCAAAATAATTTTCCACAAGGATCAACATCATGTCATGCTGATCATTTTAGAAAAAGTCCCATATAAATATCACTTATAGTTTTCAAGAAGCAGTCGCTACAAACTTATTTTTTAAAAATCTATTTTTAGCTGTGACGGCCATCTTGGATTTCTGGCAGATCTGAAATTTTGCTAGGATCAATTAGACATAGTAGTCGCTACAAACTTATTTATTTTAAATCTATTTTTAGCTGTGACGGCCATTTTGAATTTCCGGCCGACCTGAAATTTTTCTAGGATCAACGAGACATCAAGAGCAACATTCCTGTGAAGTTTCATGAACATCCGTCAAGTACTTTCAGAGAAGTAGTCGCTACAAGTTTTTACTATATAACTCTATGTAAACAAAGATGGCCATTGGCAGCCATGTTTAACGTTGAATCAAAACGATTTTTGACAAGGATCAACATCATGTCATGCTGATCATTTTAGAAAAGGTCCCATATCAATATCACTTATAGTTTTCATGAAGAAGTCGCTACAAACTTGTTTTTTAAAAACCTATTTTTAGATCTGGCGGCCATCTTGGATTTCACATCAACATGAATTTTTGCTAGGATCAACTAGACTTCATGGGCAACATTTCTGTAAAGTTTCATGAAAATCCATTCAGTAGTTTCAGAGGAGAAGTCGCTACAAATTTTTTTTTACGGACAGACAGACAGACGGACGACGGACGCCGCACCACGGCATAAGCTCTGCTGATCTCTGATCAGTAGAGCTAAAAACGACTTGCAAAAAGTCTGAGTCAATACATTTTCTTTTTTAAAGAAACTAACCCTCCAAATAACGACAAAATTACATTATAAAACCGTTTCTCAAAACTCTATCCAGGTGTTCAGGTCATATATATTAATGCATATGTGCAGATTAAAAGTATAGGTTTACTAACAGGTTCTTAAAATAGCCGTGATTGAATATGCGTAAATGAATTATGAGTTGGTAACTCTTTAATACAATGCTCCAGTTTTGGGGTTTCGTCTGGCTGGTTAACAGGGTTAAGGCGGTTTATATTGTGTCTAGAGTTTGGATTCCCAAAATAGGTAAATTATATATATACCTTGTCGTCAGTAGGTTAAGAAATGGCGTACAGATGTTGTAAAATTTGGATATTGTTGGAGGGATAGCTACTTTAAAATTGAAATGTAGCTTACCGATTTTTGTATGATCATATGAACAATAAACACTCCATTTTCTGTGTAATGCCTAAAGGGGCTGCTTGCTTCAATTTCAAATAATTACTCCAAGAAACCTTCAAAATTGTTTATATGTATCAAGCAAAACCAATTGCATCACATCAACATGTTCTTACCTGCAATTTTCCTTCTATATACTGACTTTTTATCTACTGTAAATTCAAACTGTAATTCCTGCAAAATTGAACATGAATGTTAAATATAATTTTGAAAGTATAGCGCCTGGCTATCATAGTTTACCAACTAACTATCTCGAAGTCCTAGAGAGAAAAACTGAGCTCAAACCAAAACCTCGATGAAAATAAAAATATGATTGTTTATCAAGAACCTGTTTTCAAATTTGGGGGTAATTGCTTGATTCTCTTATAAAACCAATTAAGCAGAATTTTAAATACTCAGTTTTAAGAAGTATGTTGCCACATTATTTCAATGCTCAAGTTCCCAATCTAAACAGCACATGTCTCCTTCTCAAAGGGCAAATTACAGTTATATACACTGCTGAAGTGTCCTTAATTTTTTATTTCGAACACTGTTTAAAGAGACACACGGCAATCTTGAAGTTTTTTATCAAGCATTAAAATTAGTGTCTCAAGTATTAATCCAGAATCATTGACTGTTAAACTGCTTCAAACCTAGCATATATTAAGTAACATTTTGAGTTTTAAATTTTCTTCATTATTCTACGATAATTTTATATATTATACAATTGATGCAATGTAATTAACAGTTAGTTAAATGCAAAAAACAAGAGGCCCAAGAGGGCCTGTGGACGCTCTACTGGCTAACATGGCTCTTATAACATCAATGAAGCGAGTGACCGCCACTTACGTTTTTTTGAAAGTTTCGGGCAAAAAACAGCTTTTTAACTAAATCAAAGGCCATAACTAAAGAATCTGGTAAAGTTTGGTAAAGATCAGATGAAAAAATGAAGGCCCTACCGTATTAACGTGGCAAAATATAGCATTATTAACTAAATCAAGAGCCATAATTCCTCTAATACTGGTCTGACTGGTCCAACATAGAGCTAAAAAACCCAACACAAAACAAAAAAAACAAAAAAAACAAAAAAATTAAAATCAAAATATTTATTTAAAAACAAAAACAAAACAAAAAATGAAGTCATAACATCTGGTAAAGTTTGGCAAAGATCAGATGCAAAATGAAGGCCCTATCATATGACAAGGCCAATTATAGCATTTTTAACAAAATCAAGGGCCACAACTCCGCTGTTACTGGTTAAGATCTGGCTGGTTTTCGAACTTGACCGAGCTTTCATTGACATTAACAATCTGATAAAGTTTGGTAAAGATCGGATGAATAATAAAGGCCCTATCATCTTAACATGTTAATATGGTAGGGCCTTCATTTTTCATCTGATCTTTAACAAACTTTACCAGATTCTTTAGTTATGGCCCTTGAGTTAAAAAGCTGTTTTTTGCCCAAAACTTTCAAAAATACGTAAATGGCAGTCACTCGCTTCATTGATGTTATAAGAGCCATGTTAGCCAGTAGAGCGTCCACAGGCCCTCTTGGGCCTCTTGTTTTTATTATTGTCTTTATTTAAATAAATGCATATTATTAGATACATAAAATAGGAAAAATATAGCATTTTGTAAAAATTCCAACAAAATATTTTTTTTAAAGCATAATGGTAGTGTTCCAAACACCAATATTAAATCTCAATATGCATGGTTACCTATAATTTTAATTGCATATATTGTCTAAATATATGTTCAAATAAGTGCCTAGGAAGTTTGAACAAATTCTGTTATTAGGAACATAACATAAAAGGAAAATATACCATTTTTATATAATTTCATACAAAACTTGGCCTTTTAGCATAGGGGTAGGGTTTCAAAAAAAAAAATCTAAACAAGCATGGGGACCGAACATTTTTATTGCACATTTTGTTTTTATATATGTTAAACTATGTGCTTAGAAAGTTTAAACAAATTCTAGTATTGGGAACAAAAAAAAAAGAGAAGGAAATTATATCATTATGGGCTAATTTTGCATAAATTGTGGTAATGGTCTCAACAGATTTTGTAAAAAAATATAGGTTTTACATAAAGATGAGCTTTAGATATGTTATTGTAATTAAATGTTCTTTACTTTAATACAATTTTAGCAGAATTGTGACCAATGAATAAATGATTAGACTTCAAAAATGTCTTACTGGCTTGTTCAACTTTTTGGAGATTGACATGACGGTGGCATTACAAATTATTTTTTAAAATTTTAACAATCATGGTGACCTACCATTATTTTTGCCTTTTCTGTCTATATATATAACAGACTTACTGTACAAAAAGTTTAAAGAAAATCTAGTATGCAGAAAAAACTATAGAAAATGTCTTTAAAGCAGAAAGTGTACCTGAGATTTTGAAGAAAAGGTGATTGTGGAACAGGTTGTGCTGTTTAATCTCATCCATTTATTGACCATTCGCACGCAGCATAAACATGACAGATCCTCGCAATCGCAATATCCTAAACCATATTTCACGTCCGAAACATTTACACTGGAATTTGGTGCCATTAATGGCTGGTATGCCATTTCTGTTATATTTTGTGTCCGTTTTAAGAATTCTGTATCTTTCATTATATTGCCAATATCCTCAATAGACAGGTTCAGCTGCCACTGAACAGGGCTATAAATAAATTTCACATACTCCGGTTTTTTAATGACTCCCAAATCTGCAAGTTTAGCTAATGTCTTGTTTTTTACATTCTCCCAATCTCCGAAGGTTTTATTTTTCAGATTTTCACCTATTTTAATGACTTTTTTCTGCATTTCTTCAAAAACTGGTTTTGTGTCGTTTTCGATCTTACGTGTCTCATTCGTCACTTTACCCACATCTTTCCCAAAATCTGCTGTTTTGTCTTTTGATTTAACTTCTTCCTTTCCCCCCTCTTTATCTTTAGTATTGCCTCCAATGAGATTATCCTTTCCTTTCAGATCGTTATCCTCCAGTTTTACATTAGCAGTCTCATCTTGGACTTCTTTCTTAATGACAGGATCCACTTCTAAGTTTTCAGGTGGTCTTGGAATGGCTTGCTCCTGACCTCCATTGTCGACAAGCACTAAGTTAGTATCAGCCGGTGGTGGTTGTGGAGGCTGCAACACGTGATCAACTTCCTCTGGCTTCTTGACAGTCTGCTGAAGGAACAAATTTCATTTACATCTAGGTATATTATGAATGTATTTTATATTTTAGATGAACCTACCTTTTATTTACAATTTAAATGAGAAACACAGAAATAATACAATAATCTATTTTTAGAACTGCTGATCACATGACGGCAGTCACAAAATCATAGTTCTTCAGTAACAATTTTTAACATATCATTGAATAATATCCTGATGAAGGTCCATGTTTGACCGAAACTAGAAGATAATTAAATTCTATGAATATGCGGCGTTGGTCGTATGTCCTACTACCCTTTATTATTTGTTAGGTAAATTATATATGCAAACAATCTTTAGAAGTGACAGTTCTGATAATCTTTGGAAAATGTGAAAGAATTATCAAACTGGATGATAAACAAAGAAGATATGACCACCTTGTTCTAAAAAGTATATGAGCACCGCCATTTTGATAACTATGACATCATAGTTCTAAATTACCATCAATTGCCGAGACCAGGTTATATATATATTACTTAAAAATCAACAGTACTCTGTGTGACAGCTCTTTTAACAATGAACATGATGAAATGCAAAGTAGAAAGTCAAATAAATTCTCTAAAAATACAACATGCAAGATTCAGTAACACTGAATTTGAATACAGGCCTTTTTTTTGTTGGGCAGGATTTAATCATCACGTTCATTAGCAATATGCCATTATTAGCATGCTTTTCGTTGGCCAATATTTAATTACTGGAGTGTATTTATGTAGAGCCAAGAGTCTTTAACATTAAACTTCCCCCAAAAGTAAAAAAAACACACCGAGACTTAAAATTATCGTAAAATTGTCAAGTTATTACTTATTAAGGACATGTAAAAGTCAAGGTCATCTGTGGATCCACTCTACGTAATTGACTTGTACTTCCCCAATATATAAATATAATTAAAGTTTGTTAATCTAGTACATGCAGTTCCTGATAAACAGAGCTTAATACAAAAACTTAACATTGACGCCTTCATATTCACCATCACCGACGGAAAAATAACACATGATCTCCCATTTTGTCTTAGAAAAGGCATGATAAAAATCAGACAGAATATGAGAATTGTTTTAGTACAACTGCACATTTAATATGAAACTGAAACACATTCGGATGTTTTTACTGACACATTATGATGTTTTTATTGACACAGTATGATGGTTTTACTGACACATTATGATGGTTTATTCACACATTCTGATGGTTTTATTGACACATTATGATGGTTTATTGACACATTATGATGGTTTATTGACACATTATGATGGTTTAATTGACACATTATGATTGTTTATTGACACATTATGATGGTTTTACTGACACATTATGATGGTTTATTTACACATTATGACAGATTTACTGACACATTATGATGGTTTTACTGACACATTATGATGGTTTTATTGACACATGATGATGGTTTTACCGACACATTATGATGGTTTTATTGACACATTATGATGGTTTTATTGACACATTACAGACTGTAATGTGTCAATAAAACCATCATCATGTGTCAATAAAAACAATGAATATTGTGTAGTTGATGGTATTATATGTGTGCATGATGTGTTGATGTATATGTTGTATTATTGTGTATAAACTTATAATAAGTTGATGTGTAAGTTGTATTATTGTGTATGAGCTTATTTTAGTAAATATTTTTATGAGTTTTTTCTTAAAAATAAAAGTCTTAAAACATGGATAATTTATTATATTGTTTATTATCATAAATATGATAATATATAATTATATATGGCTTCCTAACATCACTAATATAACACAAAAGAGTGCCTCAACGTCAATACAGGCAGTTACTGAAAGCCAAAAAAATCGAACACACGAGGGGGTTTCCACCTCCCGTACCCTCCCCCACCATGCGGGAAATGCCACTATGATTGAAAATAATCCTGTGGAGAACACTGACAGTATGATGGTTTTACGGACACATTATGATGGTTTTATCGACACATTACGATGGTGGTTTTACCGTCACATTATTGACAAATTATGGTGGTTTTATTGACACATTATGATGGTTTTACTGACACATTACGATGGTTTTACTGACACATTATTATGGTTTTACTGACACACTATGATGGTTTTATCGACACATTACGTTGGTGGTTTTACCGTCTCATTATGATGGCTTATTGACACATTATGATGGTTTTACTGACACATGATGGTTTTATTGACACATTATGATGGTTTTATTGACACATTATGATGGTTTTACTGACACATGATGGGTTTACTGACACATTATGATGGTTTTACTGACACATTATGATATTTTTTTTGACACATTACAGTATGATGGTTTTATTGACACATTATGATGGTTTTATTGACACATTACAGTATCATGGTTTTACTGACACATTATGATGGGTTTATTGACACATTATGATGGGTTTATTGACACATTATGATGGTTTTATTGACACATAATGATGGTTTTATTGACACATTATGATGGTTTTACTGACATAATGCTTCCAGATCACCAGTGAGTTCAACTTAGCATACATCATTTGACATGCTATTTTTAAGTAATATTCTGAACGTCTTACATGGCTAGGTTGATGGACCAGAAGGGGATCTATTACCCGTCTTGTAACGCTGTCTTTTCTTGCACGATAGCCACCATTTTGAGGCAAAACAGCGTTTGAATACCTCTTGTCTGAAAGTAAAAGGCAATACCAGTACATGTATATGCAAACAATTTTAAATACAATACAATGGTACAATAACTTATTACCATATTAAGCCTATATCTTCTCATACAAAATGTTAAAGTTATGCCAGTGTAGGTTGTTACCATAAGGTCAAACAGTAGTTTGTTTACCCATCGAAAAATGCAGTTTAATTGATGTAATCGTTTAATTGCTCTGACAGCGTGTTTAAAATCTGTTTGACTGAAATGCCATTTTCGATATACCACATGGTACAGCACAGCATCATCGTCCAAGTCGTCCCAAAGTAGACAGATTGATACTTATAGGGTCTCTAAGTTCCTGTTAACAGCTACAAAAAATCAGCTATCTACGTCTATTATTTTTTGAGATATGAAAGGCTGAAAATGCAGCTAAAAATGACGGCCGTGATTTCCGAGCGAAATCGGGCACCTACCATCCATACTAAAATGGCCCGATCTCATGAACTACTTGTAGTAGAGAGCTAAAGCTTCAGATTTGTTCTTAGACATGGATATAGAAGATATACTGTGAATATGAGACAAATCTGAGACCAAAGTGCGCGGGCCATTCGTTGAATTGAGATGGACTGACCCAATATGGAACAAAATTACGCGTCGGAAATGATCCAGATTTGAAATCTTGCAAATATTGCAACATCGTGTTTGAACGATTGTTTAACTTAATTTTTGTCGGACGACCGGACGCCAAATGTTACTCGTCCGCAGGCAGCTTGCACTCGCCAATGCGAGCGGGCGAGTGGAATTTTACACCCCTGCTATTTACCCAAATATACCGGAAAATACCAAAATAGACCATAGAATTACCGAAATAGACTTTTTATAATTGATATATTATAAAATATTGATAGAATACATTATTTACAGTATTAGAAGATTAACGATAATGTACTAATAATGATAAATATTTTATAAAATATGTGTTTTTTTTAATATTTGTTAGTTTGTTTTCCTTATTTTATGAATATTGATAACAAATAAATTGCTAATAAAATTTCATTTACGGATGATGATGTTGTTTGCATTATTTTTTGACCTCTTTTACAGGTGTTTAATCATCATTAAATCATCGTTTTAATACGAGACATAATATTGAATTGAATTGGGGTTTTAAGGCGAACCAACACATGAAAAGGTTATACGGCGCCTAACAGGCATGAACATGCCAGGCTCATCTTCCATGTACATCGAGATAAAATATGGAAAATGGGCCTAGAACCTTCTCACCCTGAACTGCAGAGTTGCTGCATATTCTATCGTAGAAACTCCATTTATGCTGGAGCCACGTTATCATTGTTATTGTTTTTCTGCCACTGCTCTTTTGATGCGAGCGAGATAGCACCTGAAACAATGCAGGGATCATGATAAAGACCTTCAATGAACATGAACAAAAAATGATAAATGAATATATATATTCATTGAGGGAACCTCGGCTTCTTCATGACAGATGAGGTCTTCCTTTTATTAATGCTTCGTCGCACTTGATAGAAATGTACGACAGTACATTGTGTTTCTGACATTTGCTCGCTCGGCAATACATGAATACAGCTGACATACACCCGTTTCACGCAAGCAGCCTTCAATATAATAATCCTATTGACAATGTGGAAGTGGTTGGAAGAAATGATAATAAAATATTTCTTTTTGCTCCATAATATATTAGCTTAATGTCATCATTTACTTCAACTTCAACTGAGTGAATCATGTAATTGATATGTCAGTAGTGTGTTTTAATCTGAATGTCTTATTGTAATTAAATCATGTGCAAACATTTTACTAATTATAGCAATACTATCGCAATAGTCAATTGTCCCTTCAACAGTCAGCCCTAATTTCGGTCTATTTCGGTAATTCTATGGTCTATTTCGGTATATTTGGGTGCATAGAATTACCGGAATCCACCTATTTACCGGAATCCACCATAGAATTACCGGAATCAAATTTTTAATTACCGGAATCCACTATTTATGATCTAAATTGGCGTAAATGTATAGTTAATTAAGTAATATACGAATGAATATGTGTTTTTGTGACATTAATTATCGAAAGATACCGGAATATGACATGAGAATGACCGAAATAGACTATGTTATAAAAAATGAATTAGCGAAAAATACCGGAATACACCAGATAATTTGCCGTAATATACTTGTTTATATACTATTTATTATATAAATCTTCTGATTACCGAAAGTTCCCTCGCCATTATGACGCAGACTTGGTTCATCCTGGAGCCAAAGAAAGTGGCATGAGAATCTTGACATCTGTCATTCATAGATGTTTATTATCTACCAGGAAATAAATGCTTTATGCATTATAAAGGCCCTTTTAAGGGCCAAACAATACTGTTCGAAAGAAGATCTCAAAATTGTCAAAAACCAAGGCCCTTTTAACAATATCAATAAAATGATACTGTATTTATTATTATGACACATGTAAAAGAGGTCAAAAACTAATGCAAAAAACATCATCATCCGTAAATTTTATTAGCAATTTATTTGTTAGCAATATTCATAAGATACGAAAAAAAACTAATAAATATATAAAAAAAACAACATATTTTATAAAGTATATATCATTATTAGTACATTATCTTTAGTCTTCTAATACTGTAACTAATGTATTCTATCAATATTTTATAATATATCAATTATAAATAGTGGATTCCAGTAATTCAGGTAGATTCCAGTAAATAGGTGGATTCTGGTAATTCTATGCACCGGTATATTTCGGTAAATAGGTGTACGGTATTTCGGTAATTCTATGCACCCGATTTCCCCCCCAATTTAGGCCAAAAGGCCCCTTCCCCAAAACTTGTACAAAGGCCCTGACAGAGTAAATCTAAATCTACTTGGAATTTAAAGGGCCATTCTTATTTTTGGGACAGTGCTAACAGTAACAGCGATTTTGAATTTCAAGTAACAAAGACACAGTTGGTCGCTGTCAGTGGTTTGTCGGCATCAATATTTATCGGAACAAACCGAAACGACATCAAAGTGTGTATATAATAGCATCCAGTTTTTTAAGTTTGTCTTTTCAAACATAGTAAACAGACTGTCAACACACACAAACACATCTACTCAGACTACTGCACAGTCTGTGTCAGTGTTTGCACAGTGGGTGGTATCTAATTATTGTTTTTTTTACCATATCCCGGATAATGCACAGTTTATAACTTCGCATGAATGTGATGCACACAGTTTTTACCTGAAGCAGCTGGGGCTGATATTATTAAATAAAAGATCCAAAACGTGGTTGCTAAGAAAAACAATGCAATGCAACTTATCCTTCGCCTCATTCTATACAGCGCCATTTTGATTAGTCGCTTACGGTCTGCATAAAATGCACTGTCTGCATAAAATTCTGGACTAGAATTGGTTGAGGGTAAAAGCCGTTTCGTTGCGTACCTCACCAGTCTTTCCGTAATCGATAAATGTGGCAATTCATAATTTTTCATTTCAGAGAAGTTGAGATTTTATCTTATTTTCAGTAGGTGATAAAATTTGTGTTACTCGGTTTTTATCCTTAGGTTCTATAGTAAAATAAAAATCTTTGCCCAAGTAAAACGATGATAATTTTCAAGATTTTGATTTTGAAAGATATGTTGAATCAGTTTGCATGAATGTGCATGAAATATGCAGGGTTTTAAAAGAACCACATTGTAGATACCTTAATTTTAACAGTAAACTTGGTTGAACATCAAGGATAAAGACCGAGTTTATCACCTACCAGAATGAATTAGGTAGGTCTTATTTCTGGTCACTGATTGGTCAGTTTTATTGATGATGCTCTATCAAAATTATGAATTGGTGACACTTTTTCTATATGTATAACTTATCCCATATTTGTCATAAATTGTCGTATGTCTCTATGTAAGGCTGATGGCTTTGATAGTGTTTGTAGTCTATATATCTTATAGGAACAAAGTCTTGTATGTTTACCCACCCCCCAACTGGTTGCCAGCAGGGGGTATTATTTGTCCATAGTCTTCTTCCAAATAACATTTTTAAGTCCTGGGTTTGGGTATTGTAATTTTGTTGTATTTTGGGATATATTGCAATACGGATATATACCGTATAGTGATACACCATACAGTGATAAGTATCACAATATGTTTTTTGTTCATACTCATTAAAGGTCTTCATCATGATCCCTGCATTGTTTCATGTGCCATCTCGCTCAAATCACTAGAATAGTGGCAGAAAAACAATCAACGTGGCTCCAGCGTAAATGGAGTGTCTACAATATAATTTGCAGCAACTCTGCAGTTCTGCAGGTGAGAAGGTTCTAGGCCCATTCTCTATATTTTATCTTGATGTAAATGGAGGATGAGCTTGGCATGTTCATTCCTGTTAGGTGCCATATAACCTTTCATGTGTTGGTGTGCCTTACCCTAATTCAATTCAGTTGTCATTTATACAGTACGGGAGCACAGAAGTCATTTCACGTGCTTGAACCGCATAACTCAAACATAAATAATTGGTGTTGGAGGCAACGTAGTTCCCATTTTGCAAGCACGTGCAGATGCGCGGATTTTATAGTACTCTTTTTAGAAACACTAGTTTAAAGCTTATACTAGATGGCAAAGAAAACAAATCATATCAGAAGTCAGTTATTATGTCGGAGATTTATAAAACAATCGTGTTGACAGGTTTTATTGAGATATCATAGTCGGAAATCGCGGTACAAATGAGAAGATCGAAAAAAACTAGTTTTTGTTTTCTTCGAAATTGCCAATGTTTCAAAACGGGTACAAAAATTGTATATTCTTAAATATTGTTGAAATTGACAGGAGTCGAAGATCATTACCTGATCTACCTTTTTTGAAAATTTCTTATTTTTTCGTGAATATACATTTTGCGTGCCCGTTTTGAAAGTTGGTACCTGCATTTCACTCTTTCAGAGGCTATTCAAAATGGCGGCGACACAGAAAAACACCCAGCCCAGGGCCAGTCAGTCGCACGCCACAAACCCACTTCTCCCTGGACAAATTAACATCATAATGTCACACACTCACAGAAACTAAATCTTGTGAATTGAACTGAACGTTTATAAATAGCTAAGGAATGTGCTAAAAATAGCTCACACACATTCAAAGGTCAAATAATGCTGATCCGTGTACATACACAGATGGGGCAGATCGTTTACACATACGGCCCGATTGACCGATGGATTATTTCAATTTATTTGCACAGGAGTAGAATTAAAACAGTGTTACAATCACGATCGTATACAATTCCAAGTTTTGCATGAGTGCGTAATTTACAAAATACAAACAAATAGATCTATTACAGTAGACAATGCAGAGAATTAAAATTGAAAAGTGGAACACACCAGCAAATGCCTGAAATGGGTCATGGCATTGTCTGCACTGCAGCCTATGTAAGTAAATACACTTTTAATTTCTGTATGACAAGTGTTTAACGTTGAAACATGTAAAACGGTGGTGGTTGATATATATTAACTTAATTCTGATAATTTTTTAGAACAAATGAGTGATGAATAATTGATGAAAATGTAAGCCTTGAAAATCTACTATTTGTTCATGAATGCCACGTGTGACTTACATTTTGGACAGTATCATCTTCTGGAAAGCACCACTTTCAATTCCAGTTGTGTTTTAAGTAAAATGTTATGGAATGCTGACATTGTTAGCATTGAGAAAGTTGGACAGAGTTATTAATATTAAAAACAAATGAAACAATATCATATATGACTTTTTTTTTCCAGGTCTGCTAAGACTAAGTTAGCTAGAGGCAGTGTGCAGTATTACCATAGCCAGATTCAAGTCAAATTTCCCAGTCTCACAGTATAACTACATCAAGAGCCTTGTATTAGCCAGTATGTAGGTAAGCGCAGCTTCAAAAAATCTATGAATTTATCAATGTTTGTTCTTTGCAAAATATGTGGCATTGTGCACCAGTCCTGCACCACAGACATATTAATAATTTGTTATTAGGTCTGTGCCTGCACTTAGTCTCAGACTTTTTATACTAAAAATAAAAATGGTGTTTTACAGCACATCGACACATAAATAGGTCATATTGTGCTTAGTACATATGTAAAATTAAACAAACAAAATAAAAAGGTCCCTGTATTACATCTAAATTATTAAACTTAACCAAGACCCCGACTTCAAATAATGTGCTGGCATGGCCCAGCAATAGCATGATGGATGATAGCAATCTGGAGCTTCCGGTTCAAGTCACACATGCACCACTGAGTTTCTGTGTTACAATACATCTTCCCTCAGTCTTGTTTGTTCCTCAGCCTCTTTTGTTTGATTGGGATTGAAACTGGGGAGTCTATCCTCCAAGCACGATAAACAACCATAGAAATTATTAATATATACATTAGTAAGAGTAAGACAGGTTCTCGAATTCCTATGTGTCATTTGGGGCGGCTCTAAATAAGGTATACCGGTAATAAATGTGTTGATTTAGCAGAAAACGATTATTTTTAATTTATTGTACATGTAAAAAAAGTTCTATAATCACTATTCATTTACATATTTCAGTTCTACAACTTGTTACCTATTTAAGTTGAAACAAAATATCATGTATGTCATTTTTATTTTCAGAGCCTGGAGTCCTGAGATGCTGGGAGTTAGCTGAAAATAGTTAGTGATGTCCCAATATATATGGGAGGATTTTATTGAAACAAGTAGTCACATATAACTTTTTACAACATTAACAACAGAATCAGAAATACTTAAACGAACAAGAATAGTATATAATAACAAGATGGTGTACAATATTTTTTTTTTTTTATGAATCATGAATCAGCAATATCTCATACGGACAGTACTAGCATCAACTTCAAGAAAAATATGTCTAGTAAGAGGATCACCAGTTCAGCCAGCACAATATCATATCAACATGCATATAGCGTACCTCAGGGGATAAAGGGCGTCCCTTATAACTGCTGTAAGCAGCCTCATAACCTTCATAACTTCCTACTTCCAGTAGATAATAGTAACCGGAACGGGTGTTTTATTAGGCACTATTTGACTATACACCACGGAAGCACAAACGCAATGGTGCAATGTAACTTTAAAGAGAACCACACAAAGTTCATGATTTTTAAATGTAAAGTTTTCATATTTTCAGCTATATATCACGCTCAAAAATGCATAATTTGTGCAAATCGAACAAGCATTGACCGAGATATGGACATTTGAAGATGCATAGAAAAGGTTGAAATTTACCAAATGCAAAGACTTTTTTCTTTATATTGGAATTGTCATATGAAATAACGTTTCTTGTCAATATACTTGACAAATGTGACAAATTATGAAAATAATTCAATAAACATCAATAAAAGATGCATTTTAGTAACCAGCAGGACTTTGCATATGTACAGTATTCAGATGTGCACACCAAAACGTGTTTTCTTAGTAAAATTCCATCAATTTGTGGCATATTATCTATTTTTAGTTGAGTATACACGCTCGAACATGCCACAAATTCCACTAAAATCAAAATTGATAATTGCCGTACGCTACAAAGTCAGTGTTTTTATGTATATTAATAATATTTTACAAGTTAAACCCTTCTAAAACTGTTCACAATATCCTACTTTTGGGGGTAGGGGAAAGATTTAGTGGTGGCAAACCTACCAAACCTTTTCTTTTGAAGGTAAAAAAGAGTATGATAATGGACCTTTGGAAACGGCCAAAAACGACACATACGAAATATTGCAGTCTCGGCCCGATTGAGACTGTTCATGAGCGGTAGTGAAATATGCTAGCTACCGCTCACGCCCTCTAGCCCCGGGATGAGCAGAACTCAATATTATTAAAATCAATAGTACAAAATTTTAACCATCCCTAAAGTTTTGAAAACATGTTCCACAAACAGCGGCCCACATTTCCATACCAAAGAATTAAACTTCAATTAATGAAGTAGCCCAGGCACGCCATTTTAAGACCCACAAAAAGCTGAAACTCGAAATTACGGCTGTTAGACACGAACACTGACTAAATATACTCAAAACCGACATAAAAGCACATGCAGTGTCTGTTTCAGAGCTCTGCTTACTAGTTTTCATCTGAAATTCGACTTTAAGTACGAATCCAAGAGAGATCGATTTATCCCATTTAGCTCTCTTTAGGTTACATTGCACCATCGATTTTTCTTCTTTGTTTTATATAGGACGAATGTATATAAAGAGATAAGCAGTGCGCATTTTTCTCGGTAGAAAATTTTAAAACACATATCAATCAAACGATCGAGCGTCCGCCAATATAAAAAGGGAATAAAAACAGGGGGTCATGTATCATGTAAGAACAAGCCAATCTGTGTTGAATGACGTCGCGTTCTATTTTGACACGTCACAGATAGATTTACCCCATTTCTACTTTCGTTTTTACTGTCTATGTCAATTATAATTAAATAATTCAAACAAACACTAATCAATGTTTACAATACATCATTTGGCTGAATTATAGGTAATAATAACAAAAAGCAATCAAAAGTATGCATTTTGTATCACTAGTAAGGAAGGGAAACGTTTTTTATTAGGCACTATTTGACTATACATCACGTAAGCACAAATGCAATGGTGCAATGTAACCTTAAAGAGAACTACACAAAGTTCATAATTTTTAAATGTAAAGTTTTCATATTTTCAGCTATATATCACGCTCAATAATGCATAATTTGTGCAAATCAAAGAATCATTGACCGAGATATGGACATTTGAAGATGCATAGAAAAAGGTTGAAATTTACCAAATTTAAAGACTTTTTTTCTTTATATTGGAATTGTCATATGAAATAACGTTTCTTGTCAATATACTTGACAAATGTGACAAATTATGAAAATAATTCAATAAACATCAGTAAAACATGCATTTTAGTAATCAGCAGGACTTTGCATATGTACAGTATTCAGATGTGCACACCAAAACGTGTTTTCTTAGTAAAATTCCATCAATTTGTGGCATATTATCAATTTTTAGTTGAGTATACACGCTCGAACATGCCACAAATTCCACTAAAATCAAAATTGATAATAGCCGTACGCTACAAAGTCAGTGTTTTTATGTATATTAATAATATTTTACAAGTTAAACCCTTCTAAAACTGTTCACAATATCCTACTTTTGGGGGTAGGGGAAAGATTTAGTGGTGGCAAACCTACCAAACCTTTTCTTTTGAAGGTAAAAAAGAGTATGATAATGGACCTTTGGAAACGGCCAAAAACGACACATACGAAATATTGCAGTCTCGGCCCGATTGAGACTGTTCATGAGCGGTAGTGAAATATGCTAGCTACCGCTCACGCCCTCTAGCCCCGGGATGAGCAGAACTCAATATTAATAAAATCAATAGTACAAAATTTTAACCATCCCTAAAGTTTTGAAAACATGTTCCACAAACAGCGGCCCACATTTCCATACCAAAGAATTAAACTTCAATTAATGAAGTAGCCCAGGCACGCCATTTTAAGACCCACAAAAAGCTGAAACTCGAAATTACGGCTGTCAGACACGAACACTGACTAAATATACTCAAAACCGACATAAAAGCACATGCAGTGTCTGTTTCAGAGCTCTGCTTACTAGTTTTCATCTGAAATTCGACTTTAAGTACGAATCCAAGAGAGATCGATTTATCCCATTTAGCTCTCATTAGGTTACATTGCACCATCGATTTTTCTTCTTTGTTTTATATAGGACGAATGTATATAAAGAGATAAGCAGTGCGCATTTTTCTCGGTAGAAAATTTTAAAACACATATCAATCAAACGATCGAGCGTCCGCCAATATAAAAAGGGAATAAAAACAGGGGGTCATTTATCATGTAAGAACAAGCCAATCTGTGTTGAATGACGTCGCGTTCTATTTTGACACGTCACAGATAGATTTACCCCATTTCTACTTTCGTTTTTACTGTCTATGTCAATTATAATTAAATAATTCAAACAAACACTAATCAATGTTTACAATACATCATTTGGCTGAATTATAGGTAATAATAACAAAAAGCAATCAAAAGTATGCATTTTGTATCACTAGTAAGGAAGGGAAACGATTTTTATTAGGCACTATTTGACTATACATCACGTAAGCACAAATGCAATGGTGCAATGTAACCTTAAAGAGAACTACACAAAGTTCATAATTTTTAAATGTAAAGTTTTCATATTTTCAGCTATATATCACGCTCAATAATGCATAATTTGTGCAAATCAAAGAATCATTGACCGAGATATGGACATTTGAAGATGCATAGAAAAAGGTTGAAATTTACCAAATTTAAAGACTTTTTTTCTTTATATTGGAATTGTCATATGAAATAACGTTTCTTGTCAATATACTTGACAAATGTGACAAATTATGAAAATAATTCAATAAACATCAGTAAAACATGCATTTTAGTAATCAGCAGGACTTTGCATATGTACAGTATTCAGATGTGCACACCAAAACGTGTTTTCTTAGTAAAATTCCATCAATTTGTGGCATATTATCTATTTTTAGTTGAGTATACACGCTCGAACATGCCACAAATTCCACTAAAATCAAAATTGATAATAGCCGTACGCTACAAAGTCAGTGTTTTTATGTATATTAATAATATTTTACAAGTTAAACCCTTCTAAAACTGTTCACAATATCCTACTTTTGGGGGTAGGGGAAAGATTTAGTGGTGGCAAACCTACCAAACCTTTTCTTTTGAAGGTAAAAAAGAGTATGATAATGGACCTTTGGAAACGGCCAAAAACGACACATACGAAATATTGCAGTCTCGGCCCGATTGAGACTGTTCATGAGCGGTAGTGAAATATGCTAGCTACCGCTCACGCCCTCTAGCCCCGGGATGAGCAGAACTCAATATTAATAAAATCAATAGTACAAAATTTTAACCATCCCTAAAGTTTTGAAAACATGTTCCACAAACAGCGGCCCACATTTCCATACCAAAGAATTAAACTTCAATTAATGAAGTAGCCCAGGCACGCCATTTTAAGACCCACAAAAAGCTGAAACTCGAAATTACGGCTGTTAGACACGAACACTGACTAAATATACTCAAAACCGACATAAAAGCACATGCAGTGTCTGTTTCAGAGCTCTGCTTACTAGTTTTCATCTGAAATTCGACTTTAAGTACGAATCCAAGAGAGATCGATTTATCCCATTTAGCTCTCATTAGGTTACATTGCACCATCGATTTTTCTTCTTTGTTTTATATAGGACGAATGTATATAAAGAGATAAGCAGTGCGCATTTTTCTCGTTAGAAAATTTTAAAACACATATCAATCAAACGATCGAGCGTCCGCCAATATAAAAAGGGAATAAAAACAGGGGGTCATTTATCATGTAAGAACAAGCCAATCTGTGTTGAATGACGTCGCGTTCTATTTTGACACGTCACAGATAGATTTACCCCATTTCTACTTTCGTTTTTACTGTCTATGTCAATTATAATTAAATAATTCAAACAAACACTAATCAATGTTTACAATACATCATTTGGCTGAATTATAGGTAATAATAACAAAAAGCAATCAAAAGTATGCATTTTGTATCACTAGTAAGGAAGGGAAACGTTTTTTATTAGGCACTATTTGACTATACATCACGTAAGCACAAATGCAATGGTGCAATGTAACCTTAAAGAGAACTACACAAAGTTCATTATTTTTAAATGTAAAGTTTTCATATTTTCAGCTATATATCACGCTCAATAATGCATAATTTGTGCAAATCAAAGAATCATTGACCGAGATATGGACATTTGAAGATGCATAGAAAAAGGTTGAAATTTACCAAATTTAAAGACTTTTTTTCTTTATATTGGAATTGTCATATGAAATAACGTTTCTTGTCAATATACTTGACAAATGTGACAAATTATGAAAATAATTCAATAAACATCAGTAAAACATGCATTTTAGTAATCAGCAGGACTTTGCATATGTACAGTATTCAGATGTGCACACCAAAACGTGTTTTCTTAGTAAAATTCCATCAATTTGTGGCATATTATCAATTTTTAGTTGAGTATACACGCTCGAACATGCCACAAATTCCACTAAAATCAAAATTGATAATAGCCGTACGCTACAAAGTCAGTGTTTTTATGTATATTAATAATATTTTACAAGTTAAACCCTTCTAAAACTGTTCACAATATCCTACTTTTGGGGGTAGGGGAAAGATTTAGTGGTGGCAAACCTACCAAACCTTTTCTTTTGAAGGTAAAAAAGAGTATGACAATGGACCTTTGGAAACGGCCAAAAACGACACATACGAAATATTGCAGTCTCGGCCCGATTGAGACTGTTCATGAGCGGTAGTGAAATATGCTAGCTATCGCTCACGCCCTCTAGCCCCGGGATGAGCAGAACTCAATATTAATAAAATCAATAGTACAAAATGTTAACCATCCCTAAAGTTTTGAAAACATGTTCCACAAACAGCGGCCTACATTTCCATACCAAAGAATTAAACTTTAATTAATGAAGTAGCCCAGGCACGCCATTTTAAGATCCACAAAAAGCTGAAACTCGAAATTACGGCTGTTAGACACGAACACTGACTAAATATACTCAAAACCGACATAAAAGCACAAGCACATGCAGTGTCTGTTTCAAAGCTCTGCTTACTAGTTTTCATCTGAAATTCGACTTTAAGTACGAATTCAAGAGAGATCGATTTATCCCATTTAGCTCTCTTTAGGTTACATTGCACCATTGATTTTCCTTCTTTGTTTTATATAGGACGAATGTATATCAAGAGATAAGCAATGCGCATTTTTCTCCGTAGAAAATTTTAAAACACATATCAATCAAACGATCGAGCGTCCGCCAATACATAAATGAAATAAAAACAGGGGGTCATGTATCATGTAAGAACCAGCCAATCTGTTGAATGACGTCACGTTCTATTTTGACACTTCAAAGATAGATTTACCCCATTTCTACTTTCGCTTTACTGTCTATGTCAATTATAATTAAATATCTCAAACAAACACTAATCAATGTTCACAATACATCATTTCGCTGAATTATAGGTAATAATAACAAAGAGCAATCAAAAGTATGCATTTTGTATCACTAGTAATGAAGGGAAACGTTTTTTATTAGGCACTATTTGACTTTACACCACGTAAGCACAAACGCAATGGTGCAATGTAACCTAAATACGTGAAAAATCGATACTTTTGACTGTTATATATAACGCGTTGCACATACCCGTCTATCTACAGTCCCGTCTGTCTACAGTCCCTGGATACGATAAACAATGACTTACAATCGGAAATGGAAGGTTTACACTAGGAAATGGAAGGTAAATGAATTTCATCGTTATGTACAGTTATGCCTACTATTTTGTTTGTTTATTTAGTGTTTAACGTCATTTTTCAGCACATTTTAGACTGTATCATATTGTAGCCGTTTTGAATGAGTGAGTGGGCATTATCCCGTTTAAGGATATTCAAATTGTTGAATTGGGTGGAGTCCTTCCTGTGAAACTGAAAATTGATTTCGGCTGATTTCATGAAATTAATGATAATAACGCAAATAATAGATTTCCATTATATAAAACATATATAAGAGCAAATGAAGAATAAAAACAGTGTTCTAAACGTGTAATCATTTATGTAAAATCTGACATTAAAATATAACATTTTTTGTGCATCTGCCTAGAAATATCCACAACCTTAAACTAAAAACAAATAACATCCATATAATCCTCTCAGTCTTTTCAAGGGCAGTTGAAATCCAAATTTTTGAAATTTATTTCATTTTGGCTCACATTTGACCAAACACAAAGGTGTCTCCCAGCAATATAGAGATCGTATTATAAATGTACATGTGTTACTTAGTGTATATTCAATCAATAGTAGTGTGCTTGACCAGGCATGCATTGCAATTAGCTAGGCTAACTTACCTGTATTATTATGATAATGTAAACCTTCAGGAACCTCTATACTTTGTGTGTTAAATTGTCACCCCATCATGGTCATTGAAAATTGATTTTGTGTTCATGTACAATATCTGTAAAGTTGTAAGTGATTGCTTTACAAATTAAAAAAATGGATTTTCAGCTGCCCTAGATAAGACTTTGAAGATTACATTGCTATTGATACTATTTAATTTGCTTATGTGAATATTACTGTACGGATGCAGGTAAATGGCAGTTTTTTCAATTTTAAATAATTACAAAACTATTGCATTTTTTCTATTGATTTCTTTCCCTGTATATGCTATATATGGGATAAATAATGAAAGTACTTGATTTAATGCCCTAAAGACAGATAAACATATTGGACAGGGAAAGCAGCATTCAAGGATGAAAGTCAACCACAAAACACAAAAACAAACACGCAAACAGACAAACGAGAAGGCAAAAGTAATAAAAAATGCAAACGACATCACAAACACAAAAGGGTTGACAATAGGGCTACCGCCTTGGAACGGTCAGTGGCAACAAAGGCCACTGGGGGTTTAAACCGGTTCTAGAGGGCCACAAACCTCGCACTTACCCTACTGTCATCCCATTAAACAGGACAGTGTAAATAAAGAATTCTCCGCCATGATCTAATCTCTAACCAACAAGGCAGCATCAATAGGCAATATAAGTAAAACACAAATATGCTCGTGTAAATATAATACAAAAAAAACAAAAAAACAACAACAATAGCCTAGAAAGCCACAATGAAAGTACTCAAGGACTTGTACGTAAAATGCATATTGCATCAAAATGTTTTTGATTGTCACAGGTTGGATATCACCAATTCAAATTACTGAAGTACCTTAAGCTCCACCTGGTGCTATTAGTTCTCACGTATAATCCATGTAAACTGAAAAAGTCGGTGTCACACAGGCGCTTGGTTTTTAAAAATAGATAAGTAGTTGTAAACTTACAATAAAACAATCACAGAATTAATGAAAACGTACAATTCAATTTGTTATAACTGCCGACTGTTTTTAGAATGTTATATTGTAGGCCAGAACTAATAACACCATGGTGCTATAACAGGTATATATATAGGGCTTTCGCTCTTACATACAGTGTGTTATTTATTTGCTACTAGGGGAAGATACCCCGGGAAGAGAGTTTCCTTCGGGGGCTTCAACAAATAAAATGGGGCATGGATATGTTTTTGGGGGTAAGTGTCTTAAAGGAACAATGTCCGTAACTTTTAGCTTATACAACACACACTAATTACGTTCACAAACATTACACACTAACCATTATTGAATATTTACTATGGCAAGTGAAACGTTGCAATATTCAACACTTGCTCATTTATATTGTATATTTACTCATTCATTATAATTCATTATAATTGTTGCTGAAACTGTTGTCCTGGTGATGTTGATGATGAGGATTATAATTGTTGCTGAAACTGTTGTTCTGGTGATGTTGATGATGAGGATTATAACTGTTGCTGAAACTGTTGTTCTGGTGATGTTGATGATGGGGATTATAATTGTTGCTGAAACTGTTGTTCTGGTGATGTTGATGATGAGGATTATAACTGTTGCTGAAACTGTTGTTCTGGTTTTGTTGATGATGGGGATTATAACTGTTGCTGAAACTGTTGTTCTGGTGATGTTGATGATGGGGATTATAATTGTTGCTGAAACTGTTGTTCTGGTGATGTTGATGATGAGGATTATAACTGTTGCTGAAACTGTTGTTCTGGTGTTGTTGATGATGGGGATTATAATTGTTGCTGAAACTGTTGTTCTGGTTTTGTTGATGATGAGGATTATAATTGTTGCTGAAACTGTTGTTCTGGTGATGTTGATGATGGGGATTATAATTGTTGCTGAAACTGTTGTTTTGGTGATGTTGATGATGGGGATTATAATTGTTGCTGAAACTGTTGTTCTGGTGATGTTGATGATGAGGATAATAATTGTTGCTGAAACTGTTGTTCTGGTGATGTTGATGATGGGGATCATAATTGTTGCTGAAACTGTTGTTCTGGTGATGTTGATGATGAGGATTATAATTGTTGCTGAAACTGTTGTTCTGGTGATGTTGATGATGAGGATTATAATTGTTGCTGAAACTGTTGTTCTGGTTTTGTTGATGATGAGGATTATAATTGTTGCTGAAACTGTTGTTTTGGTGATGTTGATGTTGGGGATTATAATTGTTGCTGAAACTGTTGTTCTGGTGATGTTGATGATGAGGATGATAATTGCTGCTGAATCCGTTGTTCTGGTGATGTTGATGATGAGGATTATAATTGTTGCTGAAACTGTTGTTCTGGTGATGTTGATGAGGAGGATGACAATTGTTGCTGAAACTGTTGTTCTGGTTTTGTTGATGATGAGGATTATAATTGTTGCTGAAACTGTTGTTTTGGTGATGTTGATGTTGGGGATTATAATTGTTGCTGAAACTGTTGTTCTGGTTTTGTTGATGATGATGATTATAATTGTTGCTGAAACTGTTGTTTTGGTGATGTTGATGTTGGGGATTATAATTGTTGCTGAAACTGTTGTTCTGGTGATGTTGATGATGGGGATTATAATTGTTGCTGAAACTGTTGTTCTGGTGAGGTTGATGATGAGGATGATAAAGATGACGGGAACCACCAGTTCCATCCGCATAATCATTACCATCCACCACCACCACCACCGCCACTACCAGCAGCAGTAGCAGCAGCACCCCCAACCCCACACGAATCAATCATCAGTATAATCAGCGATACAATCATCATCAGTGGCATCATCACCACCACCACCATCACAACCGCCATCATCATCACCAAACTCATCATACTTAAAAATCATTATCACCCCACCGCGCCAACACACATGCCGTGACGGATGAAAGGCCAGCATGGTGGAATAATGTGAGAATATATAAGGAAAGATATAAAAATAAGGAGAAGTTGAGTGTTCGTTTTTGACTTGCAGTATGTCAGTTATGAATAGACAGTTACGTGACAGTTACATAGGCGACAATGGCCCGCGGCAATATTGGTTTATTAGTTACAATACATGCGGGCGAAAAGTAAACATCATCTCCTTACTTATCCTCCCGTTATAGCACCATGGTGGTCATGTACCACTATTGCATTTCTCATAGGCCTACATTATAGCCTTTTGGCCTTCAACCCATATTTCTAAATAAGACTTGGCTGAAAAAAACAAACTTTTCTTAAAGAGCTATCTTAGATACACTGAAATATGACGAGCAAATTGGGGATAATGTAAGCTTTCAGCCTCTAATACTTCACTGAAGGTAGGCACCCACAGAATGGCAGTAAATAAATTGTACTTTTTGTAAATATACCCTCAGTACAATTCTCTAATAATGTCAGCCTCTAATACTTCGCTGAAGGTAGGCACCCACAGAATGGCAGTAAATGAATTGTACTTTTTGTAAATATACCCTCAGTACAATTTGATCAATAAAAATGCAAATTTCAATCAAAATATCCTAAATGAACCTGTTTTCTGATGAAAATATAATATTTTGATGTTTTATATTGATTTGTTATGATTTGGGTAATTGTATCCAATCAGAATCTACCTTACAATTTGACTATATGCCCTACATAAAACACTTGTTAGTTGATTAGTTGCTACAAAATGTAGGGTTGGCTGAGTCTTTGAATCATAACTTCTATTTTATCTGTGTTTTCTTCCATCTTTTGGTCAAAATTCAGCTTTTAATCACAAGTTTGCATGAAAATGTGTTCATTAACAGGTGTAAGGGATATTTTGTTCACAAAAAATGTTGGAATTTATGAAAAGGCCTGTTTCTTCGCGATGTTGAACTCTGAACCTCAAATTATATTGCATGTTTGGTTTGGTACACTGGAGACCATGTCTGAAAACTTTATTTGATCAAAATATATTAAACAGTTCAATTAATATGGCACTTTTTCTATTCAGTTTAAAAAATTCCTCTATTATATAGGGTAAAAGACGGTCTGAAATCATGAATTAAACCGAATTTGATTAATCTTATTGGTCAGTTGGATATGTTCGATTATTTTTTGAATGAAAGATGCGTCTCTTTTAGGTCCATGTCTACTAAATAAAAACAGACTGTGATTGGTCAAAAAAAGTCTAGGGAATCCGAAACTAATGTTTACCAATGTCAAGTCATGGATTGGATAAAAAGTATGACTGAAATAAAAGAACTCGAGATTTCAAATATAAATATGGTTTCTTCAAATTTGAACATTTAATACATATTTTTGTAGTTATCTTTTTAAAATTATGACTAAAAAAATAAATTTGGCGGAAAAAACGGCAAAACTGAGGGGTGTCACGTCGGAGCCAGAAACCCCTAACTTTTCATAAGATTGGCTATGAAAAAAAGTTTCTCATTACATGGCACTTGGATGTAAGTTTCAGGCAAGTTGTGCCATATATGGCTACAAGATATAGGGAAATCATGGTAGCCCTAAAGGCTATAATGGAGGCTTATGGGAAAATCATGAAAATTATGGGAAATGGTTGTCTATGGCCTTATGTCTTTTTCTTTTCAAAATGTTCGTACGCAATTTTCGTACGCAGGTGCGTTACGCGCCTGTGCCCGAAGTAATAATTAGTGAGGTATTTGGGCTCGCAAGTATTAACCCTAATTCGGTCATGGCCGGGATTAGACTAGTCCTCAATTTGTAGTAACTTACGCCACTTTCTACATTTTATTTTAGCTAACTGGGTCATGAACCAGAACTAGGATTAAACGCGCTATTCCTGGGTTATTAAACTGATGCTTACCAGTATATTATGGTGTCGTCTAATCAGGGACGCAGCTATGTTGAATTGCATGTGCAGGCCCGGTCATCGTTTGAGCACCGAAAGTGAAAGTATATTAGGCCGATCCGATGGCTTGCATTAACAGCGATTATTTTGTTTACCGATATTTAAAAGTGTGCATTCTGGAGTACCACCTGTTGTAAATTGTTCATAAAAAATGCATCTCTGGGGAAAACTGAAACTATAATTTCACTAGTGCATTCTTATACCCAGAAGCGATATTGTTCTCTTTAAATACCACTCGATCAATATGTTTCCAAATATTAAAAAGAGAATACCATTATAGGAATACCATTATAGGAATACCATTATAATTATAGGAATACCATTATAGGAATACCATTATAGGATGTCTTCTGGCTATCACAATGATAGTGCTTGCTACACTTCTCGAAAAATAGAACTTTAAGCAAATCTCTTTAATACATTTTGTTTCAACGTCATACACAAACAAAAAATATGTTTGCTAAAATTACATAGCTGGTAAAATACTTACTAAATGTAACATTTCTTTGTTGGCCCGTGCAGCTATCTGAATAATATAGCAAATGATCGACTTCTCCCAGGCGTTCGTTGTATTTCAACAGACATGATGAATATATTCAGGCGAATATTTTTATCTTTACATGGCTGTTCTTTATCTTCATTTTTCATGTTTCTAACATCTTCTTTTCTCAGTTGATGTGCAATGTATGCTTCTATTTTTCCAAGTTGTTCTTCTTCATCCAGCATTTTGTAAATTTCACAGAAGGAACACAAGTCTTTTTTGGGTTTGTGAAATTCCATGTTGTATTCCGTGTTAAAAATACTTTCATATAGCCAGTATATTTTAGCACTTCTCCCACTCTGCTTTCACTTTTCACAGTATAAATTATACATTTTTCTAACTGTCAGTTGTTTGTCAAGATACTTCTTTTGGCTATCCTTTCGGCAGTATTGTGAGTCAACGGCTGGAAATTCTTCAGTATCACATCATGGATACGTATGTTTATTATAACTAAGATGTTTGAAATAATTTTCGAATATAAAATATTTATGTTCTTAATTTTTTAAACCAAACACCTTCATTCAACAAGGTAACGTAAATTACGGTAACGTAGACTTAATTACGCAGGTATCAAAGGTAGAAACATTACATGAAACGAAATTTTGTAGTTTAAAAAGCATAAATAATGTCCAAAATGAGTTCTTACAATCAATTATGTTTAAAGGAATGCTGCAATAAAAGTTTAATAGTTTATTGGATGATTTGTTCTGTTATTTCTTTTAACATGCAGAAAATAGAAAATGATTTAAAAACAAACAATGTTACGGACATTATAAGAACCAAACATTATTAACATCATGGGAACGTATGTCTGTGATATCTGTAAGGTTTGGAATAATTTTCGGATGTAATATCATTAATGTTCTTAATGGCTTACGTTAAAAAACTTAATAAAACAAAGTAACGTAAATTACGGTAACGTAGGCTTAGTAATGCAGGTATCCAAGGTATAAAAAGTAAGTGAAACGAACGTTTGTATTATAAAAGGCATGAATATTGAAGACAATTAAAATACAAACCTTTTCTTCCATACATTTTTAGTCTTCAAAATGCAGTAAAATTAATTTATTATTTTGTAGGTAACGTATTCTACACCCTGTAACACGATAAAGCCCCAGCACTCAGATGGCACACATGTTCCAAAATACTCTACACATAATGGGCTTTCAGAAAAACAGGGTGTACAAAATGCCACCTGTGTGTGTGTGGGGGTGGGGGTGGGTGGGGGGGGGGGGGGTAGGGTTTCTCCTACTAACTAGCTTACAGCCTATGGTTATACTTATCATTACCTTTACTGTTAGTACTATATTACAATTATAAATTACAATAGCGTCCATTCATTTATAGCCAGTCATTTATTTAAAGAATTGTATATGTTTAAAAGTCTGTCTATGATGTTAAACATAATCATAACATAATCATGATCTAAAGAAGTGTGTCATATTATTAAAGCAAATACGAGACTCGGTGTATAACAAACGATTTTGTTAAACTGTAATTTATTCTGCATAGCTAGTGCAAGACAGTCAACTGCCTTTGTTTGTTTTGTTTTGTTAAGGTGTACGATTTCAACGCATGCGGTATCTAAATGACAATCGTATCATGACATTCAAGTACATTGATAAAGATGTTGGCTTACTGTATGGGTGTATTTCCTTTCAAATAATTTAAAATAAAGAAATTTAATACGATTATGTGAATATCAACATTTAAGAATTATGCTCCCTTTTGTGGAATTCCATTCCGACTCAAACAATCTTAAATAAGTTTACATGTAACTTGTATTTTAATATGCTTACACATTTACCTAGACACGTGCTCTACTTGAATAATGAAAAAGTGTGTATTGATCCATACTAAGGCTTATATCATTCTCAAGGTCATATGTGTATTTGACTAATTCACATAGTTATCGAGTATGCATATATAGTTCAAGGGTAGCACTGCCTAGATACATATTTAAACATACTAAACTGGAAGTTTCATGTAAAAAGTATTCAAGATTATTTGACTTCTAATATTTTTTCTTTTTCAAATGCAATCTCAATGGGTTTACACAAAAGGGGACATAATCCTTAAACAATTGCTGTCAGTTTTAATAATAGAATATTGACTTTATTAAAGTCGCTATCTTCCGTTGTGTACGGTGTCCTGTTAGGGCCATGTTACCATCGCATCTTAACATCGAGCATCGACCTAGAATATTGACTTTATTAAAGTCGCTATATTTCGTTGTGTAAGGTGTCCTGTTAGGTGTCCGACCTAGGGCGATGCTCGATGGTAAGGTGCAATGGTCGATGGTAAAATGCGATAGTAAAACGCGATGGTCGATGGTAAGATGTAATGGTAAGATGCGATGGTCGATGGTAAGATGCGATGGTCGATGGTAAGATGGAATGGTAAGATGCGATGGTCGATGGTAAGATGCGATGGATCATCGACCATCGCCTCTCACCATCGACCATCGCATCTTACCATCGACCATCGCATCTTACCATCGCATCATACAATCGACAATCGACCTCGATAGTAAGATGCGATGGTCGATGGTAAGATGCGATACTCGATGGTAAGATGCGATGGTCGATGGTAAGATGCAATATTAGGTGCGATGGTCAATGGTAAGATGCAATGGTAAGATGCGATGGTCGATGGTCCATGGTATCTTTCCGTCGACCATCGCATCTTACCATCGCATCTTACCATCGAGCATCGCATCTTACCATCGCCCATCGCATCTTACCATCGCATCTTACCATCGACCATCGCATCATACCATCGCATCTTACTATCGATGGTAAGATGCGATGGTCGATGGTAAGATGCAATGGTAAGTGGCGATGGTCGATGGTAAGATGCGATGGTAAGATGTGATGGTAGATGGTAAGATGCGATGGACCATCGACCATCGTATCTTACCATCGACCACTGCATCTGACCATCGCATCTTACCATCGACCATCGCATCTTATCATCGCATCTTACCATCGACCATCGCATCTTACCGTCGAACATCGCATCTAACCATCGCATCTTACCATCTACCATCGACCTAGGGCGATGCTCGGTGGTAAGGTGCGATGCTCGATGGTAAGATGCGATAGTAAGATGCGATGGTCGATGGTAAGATGTAATGGTAATATGCGATGGTCGATGGTAAGATGCGATTGTCGATGGTAAGATGCGATGGTAAGATGCGATGGTCGATGGTAAGATGCGATGGACCATCGACCATCGCATCTCACCATCGACCATCGCATCTTACCATCGCATCTTACCATCGACTATCGCATCTTACCATCGCATCTTACCATCGACCATCAACCTCGATAGTAAGATGCGATGGTCGATGGTAAGATGCGATACTCGATGGTAAGATGCGATGGTCGATGGTAAGATGCAATAGTAAGATGCGATGGTTGATGGAAAGATGCAATGCTAAGATGCGATGGTCGATGGTAAGATGCGATGGTCGATGGTCCATCGCATCTTTCCGTCGACCATCGCATCTTTCCGTCGACCATCGCATCTTACCATCGACCATCGCATCTTACCATCGATAGTAAGATGAGATGGTAACATGGCCCTAACAGGACACCGTAGTTGTGTATTGTCGTTTTTATTGTATAGTTAATTTGCTCTTTGTTTGTGGTGCAAAGCGGATCTACGGTGTCATTGTGTTTGGGTGCTGTGATTTCTATAGGACCATTTTTCACATTCTTTTTAGACATTTTGCGAATCCGAACTCAATTTACTATATATAAACGCCTTAACCGGTCAGGCAAAACATCACCTTATTGGTATCAATGCCGAAGCGTCGATTTACGAGTTACCAACTCTTAATTCATTTTACGCATATTAAATTACGGGTATTTTAAGTATTCGTGAATAAATTTAGACTTTTAGTCGGCACTTTTATGTTTGATTTAAAGAAATTAACCCGCAAATAACGACAAAACTTCACTACTTCACTACAAAACCGTTTATCAAAACTCTATCCAGGTGTTCAGGTAATGTAATAATGTATATGTGCCGATTAAAAGTATTGCTTTTTCACGCGTTCTTAAAATGCCCGTGTTTGAATATGCGTAAAATGAATTTTGAGTTGGTGACTCTTAATTCGACACACCAGTTTTGGGTTTTGTCCAAGCTAATTAAATTCGTTTACATTGTATCTATTCTTAAAGTATGTAGGTTATAGGTATATACCTCGTCGTCAGTATGTTTAGAAGCAGTGTACATATGTTGTAACATGTGATTGCTACGTTAATCGGCACACATTTATATCAAATCTTGAAAATAATAAGGTCGTATATACCAGTTAAGTCCTAACTTTTTATAATAACAAACAGTAATGACAAAATGATAAGGTCGTATTTACCACTTACAACCTTATATGATTATAGCCCTGTAGTTACGACCTTTTTGCAAAAAAATAGTATCCATGCTTAGATTAGATGAATAAAACCCTGCTAAACTGATATGAGGACGGGTACCAGACTGAAAGTTGCGCAGTTGTGTATTGTGTATTTTTTGCTGCGGTCATATAAGGTAATAACAAGCAAGCTTTTACGCAAGCGTAAAATAGCTGCCGAGAGAAAATAGCATTATATCTTGGTAGAAACTGGCAAGAAAGTTTTACATAATAACAGATCAAGCTACGTGTGTTAAAACAATTTTTTTAAAAAAAATTGTTGCCACGAGGGCGTAAACATGCCACGACCGTTTTTACTTTCTTCCCAATTTCTACCATCAGTTCTTCCTACCAAACATTTTAAATCAAGGTGGACGACGTTCTGGTCATATCCTTGACATGCGTTACATATTGATTATATATTCACCTTTGTAGCACGACATGCTAGAATTACACATCAGCATATAAATACAATTGTTCACCTGTAAGGGATGCGTGTGCGTTAGCGTGTGCATCACAACACAATAAACTCTTCATTGCTACCATGTGTAATTATAAGATTGCCTTATCAAAGCGAAAAACTCAGAGAAACTGTTCAACAATTATTTTATTATTAAATCCAATTATTCATGGAATTTTGTATTTAGAAATGTTGAATTTTGAAATTTTGGAATTTTGGATTTTGAAATTTTGAATTTTGAGAAATTTTGAATTTCGAATTTTTAAATTTTTGAATTTGAATTTTTGAATTTTGAATTTTGAAATTTAATTTTGAATTTTGAATTTTGAATTTTAATTTTGAATTTTACAATTTTGAATTTTGAAATTTTGAATTTTGAATTCTCAAATTTTGGAATTTTGAATTTTGAAATTTTGGAATTTTAATTTTTTGAAATTTTGGAATTTTAATTTTTTGAAATTTTTGAATTTTAATTTTTTGAAATTTTGAATTTTGAAATTTGAAATTTTGAAATTTTTGAATTTTGAATTTTTGAATTTTTGAATTTTGAAATTTGAAATTTACACAATCTGTTCATTGCTACCATGTGTAGTTATCAAAGTGAAAAAACTCAAAGAAACTATTCATTACTACCTTACCATGTGCACTCAAAGAAACTATTCATTACTACCTTACCATGTGTAAATACTAAAGTAATATAAGAATCTGCTGCCTTCGGCAGCAGAATAATTCTAGACCATCGATATATACCTTTCTCTTCTTTCAGAGAGACGTTGGTCTATTTTCGTATTCAGCTTGTTTTCAAGTTATTTAATATAACCTAAACTACTTGTCAACTATTTTAGTCACATTCATTGTTTTGGGAACTGAACAGTGGCAAGTGTTTTCGTTTGTGAATATTTACAAGCATGCCTACATGTCTGTCCAGCTATTCATCTGAACATTCACCCATCTGAACGTCAGACCGTCCGCCCTCCCGTCCGTCCATCCATATATCCATCTATATGTCCGTCCATGCGTTCGTACGTCTGTCCGTTCGTCCGTTTGTATGTGTTTATGTCTGTCCATCTCCATTCAGTCACAGCTTACTACGCTGTCTTATGGCGTTACCGAACTTGACCACTCGTACATATACTCTTACTACGCTGTCTTATGGTGTTACCGAACTTGACCACTCTTACATATACTCTTACTACGCTGTCTTATGGTGTTACCGAACTTGACCACTCTTACATATACTCTTACATATACTCTTACTACGCTGTCTTATGGTGTTACCGAACTTGACCACTCTTACATATACTCTTACTACGCTGTCTTATGGTGTTACCGAACTTGACCACTCTTACATATACTCTTACTACGCTGTCTTATGGCGTTACCGAACTTGACCACTCTTACATATACTCTTACTACGCTGTCTTATGGCGTTACCGAACTTGACCACTCTTACATATACTCTTACTACGCTGTCTTATGGCGTTACCGAACTTGACCACTCTTACATATACTCTTACTACGCTGTCTTATGGCGTTACCGAACTTGACCACTCTTACATATACTCTTACTACGCTGTCTTATGGCGTTACCGAACTTGACCACTCTTACATAGACTCTTACTACGCTGTCTTATGGCGTTACCGAACTTGACCACTCTTACATATACTCTTACTACGCTGTCTTATGGCGTTACCGAACTTGACCACTCTTACATATACTCTTACTACGCTGTCTTATGGTGTTACCGAACTTGACCACTCTTACATATACTCTTACTACGCTGTCTTATGGCGTTACCGAACTTGACCACTCTTACATATACTCTTACTACGCTGTCTTATGGTGTTACCGAACTTGACCACTCTTACATATACTCTTACTACGCTGTCTTATGGCGTTACCGAACTTGACCACTCTTACATATACTCTTACTACGCTGTCTTATGGCGTTACCGAACTTGACCACTCTTACATATACTCTTACTACGCTGTCTTATGGTGTTACCGAACTTGACCACTCTTACATATACTCTTACTACAACTTGTTAACTGTGGAAAATCATTTAAGAATTTGAGCTGCGATCAATATTTTTCTAAGGGACTCAGGTCTTAAAAAAGAACACTTGCATTTCGAATAATTTAGTGTCACGACATGCACAATGTCAAACAAACGTGTATTAGTCTGAATATAAACAAAATAAAATTGATAAATATATAGATATTTAGTTTATGATATTCAATGAAATTCTGTATTTTATCAGTGAAATAAAAATGTTATCCCACACCGTGGAATATAGAGTTTTCTTGCATACCGGACAAGGATATCCGTCAATTTACCGGGGCTAGATATTTCCATCTCACCCTAGGGTCGAGATAAAATTCACGCGTAACCAACAACCGGTATGCAGGAAAACATGCAAAACGTTAGTAGCTGGCGGCGTCAACGCTCAACATGTCTTTGATATGCAAGAAAAAGAATCTATCATGGGTATTCGGTTCAGATAGGGAATTCCAACCATCGGTATAAGTGTTTTAATCGGAACCTCGGCAATCGGGACCTCGGCAGAGCCTCGGTTCCGATAAAAACACTTATACCGAGGGTTGGAATTCCCTATCTTTACCGGATACCCATGAAAGATTCATATTTATTCCACTGTAGCTGCCGGGACTACTTTTTTAATGTACAACTAACACAGTTACACGACTCACAAGATATTCCTACGCAAATGTAAACATGCCGAGAGAAAAACACTGCGAATTGTACATTCTATTCAACCAATGATTTGAAATTGATTTTAAAGTTAAAAGAAAATGATTGACAATATAAATATATTAAACAAATTGTTCTAGTTGGGTATAAATAAAATATCTTTGGGCTATTTTTTTAATTTTTTTTTGTAGTGTAAAGCGGCTTAATTATTGAAATTGCCGCCCTTGTTGTTCTACGGTATAAAAAAAATGTTTGTAAAATCATAAAATAAAAAGAAAATTTGTTGTTTTGGAGTGAATAACATATTTTGTTTCATCGAGAAGTGATAAAACTTTATATTTTCACTCATGCTTTGCATTCGTGAACATATAAAGTATTCTCACTTCGTGAAAATAAAAAGTTTTCTCACTTCTCGATGAAATAAAATATTCACTCCAAAACAACAAATATCCTCTATATATTACCTTGCATGTGTTGAAAATGACGTAAAACACCATACAAAAAGACGTAAAACACCATACACCTGGGGACTTCCTCCACCAATGGAAGATGGACCTTATGTTGTTACATCCCATAGAATTCGAGTATAAGACAGGGTATGGCTGAATTAGGAAATCGTTTACAGAATGCAAGGAGTTCAAGCCCAATATTTATGAGAATATCGCTTAAGCTAGAAGGCGTGAGAGGTGTTGCACTTAAAATTACCTCTCATGAACAGACACAATATATCCGATTCTGCTACTTTTATCTCTTGTTTGTGTGTGTGTTGCTTCCATGGGATCCCTTTTCAGTATTTATTTCTTTTTTCGTTCTCATGGTTATCAAGAGTAACATCTGCAATCGATTCGCAAGTTTATGCCACATTTTATGAAACGCCAATTCTAGTTATTAAATCGAATCTCCTTCGTATGGCAGATTTATAGCATGATATTTATAGCGTAAAGTCATAATATAAACGCACACATTACTTTAATACAGACCGCTATCTTATCAACTTCCATTCATAGTCATTGCTTTTGGCGCCTCCTCATCGCTGTCTGGCAGATAACCTACATTTTTTCTTATAAATCGAGACTTCAAGTCGTATATGCATGCTGATCTATGCTAGACGAACGTATTGGATGCTGAAAACAACTATAATGCAGGTAAACAGGTCGAAAAACTCTACGAAAATCTCATTATGTATGAGTTGTGGATGTTTTTTTTTTCAAGCGAGTTATTGCAAGATGTTTTCTCATCAAGGGGAAACACGCAGTGTTATATTCCACATTAAACGAGATTTCCGGGGAAGAGTCAATATATTTAGAGTTGTTTCAATATATTATTATTATGCATAATTGTATATAGCAACAACTATTTTAAAAGGGTTTTAGTGATTTACGATGTCAGTGAATTATTACTAATGATAAGATGAAATAAAGAAACATGTTTAGACGTTAGACACCACTGGATTGTTATTCTGTGTGGAATATAGTATATATATAGAAATCTTGTTATATATTCTGTATTTAAGATTGGATTTGATCAAAACTTTCAGATTGTAGAGTTGTGCAAGAACGTCAACACGTGTCTCTACGTCATGATGTCTTGAGTCAATGACGACACAATGTTATTAAAAAACGTTTTTTTCACTGTTCGCATTTTTTAAGTTGTTTTTAAGTTACTGGGACTGTGGCGTTTGATGTTTGTCCATGATCTTTCTTTGTTTGTCCATGATCTTTCTTTGTTTGTCCATGATCTTTCTTTGTTTGTCCATGATCTTTCTTTGTTTGTCCATGATCTTTCTTGTCGTGCCTTTAATGGTTTATTCTCTTACTGCTCTGGCTTCTGCAAAGTCATTGAGTACCTTCATTGCGGCTTTCTAGGCTATTGTTTTTTTGTATTATATTTACACGAGCATATTTGTGTTTTACTTATATTGCCTATTGATGCTGCCTTGTTGGTTAGACATTAGATCATGGCGGGGATTTCTTTATTTACACTGGCCTGTTTTAATGGGATGACAGTAGGGTAAGTGTGAGGTTTGGTGCACCCTAGAACCGGTTTAAACCCCCAGTGGCCTACTTTGCCACTGACCGTTCCAAGGCGGTAGCCCTATTGTCAACCCTTTTTGTGTTTGTGATGTCGTTTGCATTTATTATTGCTTTTGCCTTCTTGTTTGTCTGTTTGCGTGTTTGTTTCTGTGTTTTGTGGTTTACTGTCCGCCTTGAATGCTACTTTCCCTGTCCGATCTTTTTATATTTCTTACTATAAAATCAATCAGTGTCTGTCTGTCTCAGTCAGCGCTGACAGTTTTAACAACATAACGTCATCCAAAATGGCCAGATAACTGACCGTTGTGACGTCATGAATTCATCTAATTTTGAAAGCCCATGTTTGACCAGGTTCTGATCAAAATCTATTCATTCATAACAAGTGTCAAGCTCCAGATTATCTGAGTTTTATTCATAACATGTGTCAAGCTCCAAATTATTTGAGTATTCATTCATAACATGTGTCAAGCTCCAGATTATCAGTATTCATTCATAACAAGTGTCACGCTCCAGGTTATCCGAGTTTTTATTCATAATGACAAGTTGCATTTTGTTTGATGTTTATTTTTATTTGCATGCATATTTTAAAAAATGTTTTTATATCTATTTTCAAAAATATATTAAGGAGTCTATTCATTTTCTCAGTAATATTTGGTGAATTCGGGCACTGTACTTACAAAAAGATTTAATATTTTGTTTGTAAACATGTATTTCGAAATCGACTAAATCATGAAACTGCACATGGCTGTGGCATTTTAACCTACTTCGTCCAGCTAGGTTCTGTTCTGTTTCTTGTTGTTGTTTTTTATCAAAAGTATGGCCACTTTTACCCTTGTATTTACTTATAGACAATTTCAATTCTTTCTTCCAGCTATAAATTTGTTGTTTATTGTCAATGTGTGGGACAGACATAGGGAAGTTGAACCAACGGGTAGTGCCTCTTGTTAAGTTATTTGTCCCTGCAGCAGAAGGCGTTTTCTAGGTTACGCCACTGAACTTGGACAAGTTCAAATCCAGTTGCATCAGACTAGACACATCAGAGTTATCTAGTCTTTGATCTTTTAAAAATTGTTTTCCGGTAGACCTTAGACTATTCAAGCCAGTAGAGTGATTGTGCATCTTTTTCCCGGAAGACTACTTAATACACGCCGCTCTGTAAATGACATAATTTTAGACATGGAGGTCATCTTGAGTGACAGCTTGGCCATACAACACAAATATGTCTATCCATCAGCAATTTCATAAAATAATATTCTTGTCTAGTTTTGAAACAGTTTATGACAACTGATCACAATAGTATATATTTGGAATGGATCGACCCTCTAAGATTTTTGTAGGTCGTCCAAAATCGCCAATTTGGCTAAAACCATGTCAAATTTATGGAAATTTTAAATGTCCAGCAATCGTGCAAATATTCATACAGTCTTTAGGGACCAGGCAATATTTATTGGGGGGTTGGGACCGGTGCAAAATGGCATGAGACAGGTACTTTTTTTGTCGCGACAAACTATGGGACGATGCTTTTTTTTCGCTAGCTTGCCATGGACGTACACTTTTTTTAAAGTCAAATTCTTTCCCCCGCAAAAAACTTTAAACAATTACAAATATTAAAGCAGTGATATTAGACCATAAAAGGCCCCCTTAACAGGCTTCTGGCGACTGTTTGCTGCAACTCTGAGGCAAACATTGCTGCAAAGCTGCGGCAGACAAGTTTGCGGCGAAGTTGCGGTACACTTTTACCATGCAAATGAATTATGCAGCAAAGTTGCAGCAAACGAATATGCAAATGAGGTTCTGGTGATGTTCACCGCAACTTTGCCGCAGACCTCATTTGCATAGTAAAAGTGTGCGGCAACTTCTCAGCACACTTCATTTGCATAACACTTTTAGCTGTAATCTTCTGGCGATGTTTTGGCGATGTTTGCTGCTACTTTGCCGCAGACCTTATTTACATTGTAAACATTTTGCAGCAAACTTTATTTGCATAATTTTTTTCTCTGCAATGTTCTGGTGATGTTTTTCAAAATAAATAAAGGAACTATGAAATAGAACAATGGTGCACTGTTTGTAAAAAAAATAAAATATTTAGCTTGAAAACATTTTTTTTCTTCACTATTTAACATGGACTGCACCATATTTAAATAAATTGACACGATTTCAATAAATCGACACTATTTAAACAAATACTCTCGATTTAAAGTATATCCTTACGATTTAGATTATATCCTCACGATTTAACTAAATGGTTTTGATTTAAATAATTGTTTGTGAATTCTAACTAAATGGACCTTTTGTTTTACTAAATGTGCAAAAAATTAATTAAATTCACTGTATTTAAATAAATCGACACAATTTAAATACACTGACACTATTTAAATAAATCCTCTCAAAATTAAACTCATGGAGATGTCGAGCGCTGTCATTTTGCATTACTCCCATGTTTATGAAGATGTCGAACGCTGTCATTTTTGCATTACTCCCATTTTCATGGAGATGTCCAGCACTGTCATTTATACATTACTCCAATTTTCATTGAGATATCGAGTACTGTTGAGCGCTGCCACTTCTGCATTACTCTCATTTTCATGGAGATGTCAAACGCTGTCATTTCTGCATTACTCTTAATTTTCATGGAGTTGTCGAGCGTTGTCATTTCTGCAGTACTCACATTTTCATGGAGATGTCGACTGCTGTCATTTTTGCATTACTCTCATTTTATGGAGATGTCGAGCGCTGTCATTTCTGCATTACTCTCATTTTCATGAAGATGTCGAACACTGTAATTTCTGCATTACTCCAATTTTCATTGAGATATCGGCGCTGTCACTTCTGCATTACTCTCATTTTCATGGAGATGTAAAACTCTCATTTTCATGGAGATGTCGAGCACTGTCATTTCTGCATTACTCTCATTTTCATGGAGATTTCAAGCGTTGTTGAGTACTGTCATTACTCTAATTTTCATGGAGTTGTCGAGTTTTGTCATTTCTGCATTACTCAAATTTTCATGGAGATGTCGAGCACTGTCATTTCTACATTATTCCAATTTTATGAAGATGTCGAATACTGTCATTTTTGCACTACTCCCATTTTTCATGGATATGTCGAGCGCTTTCATTTCTGCATTACTCTCATTTTCATGGAGATGTGGAGCACTGTCATTTCTGCATTACTCACATTTGCATGGAGATGTCGAGTGCGGTCATTTCTGCATTACTTCCATTTTTATGAAGATGTCGAACGCTGTCATTTTTGCATTACTCCCATTTGCATGGAGATGTCGAGCGCTGTCATTTCTGCATTACTCTCGTTTTCATGGAGATGTTGAGCACTGTCATTTCTGCATTACTCCCATTTTCATGGAGATGTCGTGTTCTGTCATTTCTGCATTACTCCCATTTTCATGGACATGTCACTAACTGTAGCAGTCCAATAGGCAACAGTGGTGCCTGAAGGTGCCTGTATATCTTAGAATCAGCACCAGACCCAAGACAAACCAACAAACGTATATATACACATATCTACTTATTGAGGTCATACTGGTCATATTATTTTGCACTTGGGATACAATTTTAATTGTTCTGGTTTTAAATGTTGGGAGTAATCATGGTGTTTGGTATTTAAAAATATTCTTGCAATGAACACAATTGTATAAATGTTTAAAAATAAGGTTCCACGACAAATTACACTTGGTTAAATTACTTGTTCAAGTGGTACGTCCTTTGACATAAAATACAAATTTCACTTTTAATAGTAGTACATGTAAGTAACTGGATATAATAAAATTCTGTATAAAGTCTTAAGTTTTGCGATGCTGTTTTGGCTAACAGAGTCTTCAGATACAGCAGATCAGAATGGAAAAGTTTGTGGTGATGTTCTGTGAATAAAGAAACGGCAAATCTGAATTTAAAAGATTGTGGTGATGTTACGGTGTGAAATAAAAAAGAAATCGGATTGGTAATTTTTTTGCGCAATGTTGTGGCGAACAAAAAAACATGCAAGTAAGTTTGTGGTGATGTTATGGTGTACGTTGCAAATAAATAAATGTTTCTGGCGAATGAATATAGCTTTTTGGCGAGTTTGCGGCAAATTCGACAAAGATTACCATATTGTTTGCGGCAACATCACCGCTAGTTGCGAACATTGGCGAACAATTAAGAACTGTTATGGTGAACAAAATTGTTCGCTGCAAGCTTGCAGCAAACCTCATTTGGTAAGGAGGGTGTTTATGGACCAGGCAATATTTATCTGGGCATTGGGAATGGTGCAAAATGACATGGGACAGGTACTTTTTTCGTCGCGACAAACCATGGGACGATACCTGTTTTCTCGTTTGCTTTTATATAACATTTATATTTGCACCGGTCCCAACACCCCGATAAGTATTACCTGGTGCCTAAATCTTGTTTCTAAAGTATTATTATAGAACGTTGTCATCTATACAAGTTTTTAAAAAAGTTGAGCAGTAGGATATACCTTTTTTTGTTGTCTTGAATCGTTTAAGATATTTTCTTCAAAGAGAAAGTGGGGTACGGTCCATGTTTGTTTTCCTTTTAAAGTAAAAAGACGAAAGTGAATTACATTTGTTTTGTATGTTTTGAAAGATATATATATATGTAATTACAAATGAATCGGTGTTTTTAAATAAGATTAATGGTATGCATACAGATTGGGAAAATATTCAACGACTTTATTTCTCCTCTTTCCAGTGACATTTTGGAGTAAGAAACACGTCAAATGCAAAAACAAAAACAGTGCGGTGACCTAGCTACCCTTGTTTTGCTAATTTTGTATTTAAAATTCCACCAAACAACCTTTAGATATCAATTTAAAAACAGTCTTAGCATTACTTCCTTTCCCAGCCAACCACCTTAACTATAATATGATTCTGTGTACGAACAATATATAATCAACATAAGTAATCCAAAGTAGATATAAAAATCGTACAGGAAATATAGCTCCAAACCTTATTCTTACCCTATTCTCATCCCAATAAAATGGGAGGGTGTAAATAAAACAAAAAACACAAAGTTATGTTCTGTATTAAGCAAGGCAGCATTTATTGGAAATATAAACATAACACACTAATGATCATGTATATGTGAATATAAAAAAACAACAACTTAGAAAGCCACACTGCAAGTACTCAATGACTTGACAAGAGCCAGAGCAACACGATTTCAGACAAACATCAAACTATACCGTCCTTTGAGGATTTAGGTAGAAATCGTAGGGTCCACAATCTGTCCTGTAATAGCACAGTCAAAGAAGAAAGCAATGTGGCGAACTGTTAATTGGGCAACCACAAACCGTTCAATGCGTTGCAAAATGACAGGGACAAAATCGTTTGATAAACTTTTTAGCTAGTTTAATAAGATTGCATGAAAGTGATTATGACCTAGAATCTTACGAATTGTGTAAATTCACATCACAATAGAAACCAGGTTATAATCCTTGTCACAGAAGAGTTCCTAAATTACTTTTGTATTTTAAAAGTAGATTAGGGAATTATTATAATGTTTTTTCTAAGTTTATGGTAATGGTAGCCCTGATGAAGTAACTTTTTGGTTATAATAAAATACGAATATTAAAGCCCTCAACCCGACTACAAGCCTGATCTGGAAAAAAACAAATAAGTTAATCGGGAAACATCCCCATCGAAGTGGGGATAATCAGCAATATCAAAAGTAAAATCATTTCTCTTTTCATAGATATTGCTAATTACTAGAGAGACGTAAATCGAGAATGGAAGCTACGGTATCAGGCATATTAGAAGTTCTTTAGGACAGATAGTGTTTAATAAAAAGGGTTGTTAAGTGTTCAATATGTCTTCCAAATCTCGAGAGGTATCATGAAAGGCTTCAATTACATCTGCGTGACTATCTGGCAAAAGAATCAACATGAAATCTCATGTATAGCAATACACAAACCAATCTGCGACAAGAGCTCCATGTAGCCCTACGGGGTCGTATTACATGCTTGGTACACTTAATTACAAGGCCTGGCGTTGTGATTTCCATAATTTATTGGTACATATAAAACAGTCCGAAAAATTACTCGTTCATAATACGCTACGAACATCTGTTATTATACGAAACGGATATATATATATATATATATATATATATTATATATATATATATATACATATCCGTTTCGTATAGTGGTTTTCAGTACTTCCATTTGTTCTCTACGTATTAGTCCCTATTATTAACTGTCGTAGGCTCACAAAGTATAACAACATTTAGAGACTTTCAAATGTCTAATTCCTCAAATGATTATGCAACTCTGAACAACTTCCCTACTACTGGCTTCCAGAGTATAGTTTATCCCACACCCTGTCTAAGACCTTGTAGATATGCACAACCCAATGCCAACAGCCAACTCTCGACTCTGACTCTTGAATCCCCGATTTCTAGACTTTTCATGCGTTCTGTATAATACTTGAAGATTACCCAGTCAGTCATGGCCCACATTTGACCTGTGTACTACCGGTTAACTCTATGGTGATATGCATACATTACCCACAATACCTTTTTCGAATGATCTTCCCTGGCAATACCTCATCACTCCCAGAATTCGTAGATTTTCCAGAAATTTCTAGAGAACTAACTTTTCAACAGGTAAACAACACCAGGTGTTCAGATGATGAACAATCGAATTAACTGACAGTCTTAGGAAACTCCCATGGCATGATCAGCTATGATACGGATTAACAGGGGTGTATATCAGCTATGATACGGATTAACAGGGTTGTATATCAGCTATGATGCGGATTAACAGGGGTGTATAACAGCTATGATACGGATTAACAGGGGTGTATATCAGCTATGATGCGGATTAACAGGGGTGTATAACAGCTATGATACGGATTAACAGGGGTGTATAACAGCTATGATACGGATTAACAGGGGTGTATATCAGCTATGATACGGATTAACAGGGTGTATGCTCAGCTATGATACGGATTAACAGGGGTGTATATCAGCTATGATACGGATTAACAGGGGTATATAACAGCTATGATACGGATTAACAGGGGTGTATATCAGCTATGATACGGATTAACAGTGGTGTATATCAGCTATGATACCGATTAACAGGGGTGTATGATCAGCTATGATACGGATTAACAGGGGGTGTATTTACTCTGTGTTACATTATAAACTGTTGTTAGCTAAATACAGTGGCTAGGCCATAGTGTTGCATCCACAGTTCGTACCCATATAGTGGGACAGATTGGTGACATATATTGGTAAAATTGTGCATTTTGTGACAAAAGCACCAAACTTGACACATATCTAGACAATACTCTACTAAATATTTTTGGCTATAGACCCACCTCAGATTTTGAAAAATGGCCGCCAAATATTCCACAAAGAATTAATGAAATCCATAACTAATTTGTTTCATCAAAACTTGTTATTGTAGATACACTAAATTCAAGACATTAATAGACAATATAATTTGGGTCATTTTTTTCTTCAAAATGGTCGCCATTTTCAAAATGGCCGCCAAAAAATGCTTTTCTTTTTTAGCTTTTTTTTTTTAGAAAGCAATCAAAATGTTGATGCGTTTTACAAAGGTGTTATCTTGATATATTTATATGTATGTCTATACTGCAATAAATAGTTGTTAGATACAGAAACACCCCTATACTTCAGGGGTTAGGGGTCTTACACGTGTATGCATACTATACCAACTCTGAATCTAGTTTGTCTCAGTTGTCTTTAGCCTTAAGCATTTCTGAATTGTGTTTAAGTTTCAGTCTCATCTTTATTAGCGGCTTTTAGTTTATATGAACTCGTAAGTATACATCCAGTGACTTGGTAGAAAATTATTAAAGGGATACACAACAATCGCGAACTGTTTATCAAGCATCCAAATAGATTAATCCAATATCAATTTGACATTAAAACTTCTTGCATATACTTATACAATGCAGATTTGTTTAATTGTTTGTGGTTATTCTATTACAAGTTTTAACATATTATCGGTGCAATATATTCCCCAATGCGCAATATGTAAAACTAATTTGCTTTGAACTATTTACATAATTATTAAAACTGATTTTAAAACATTCGTATGAAGTAGCAAAACTAACGGGACGCCGCAGGTTATAAAACAAATCAAGCTGGCGAGTCTTTTAAACGCTTGGAGAAAAAATATCGCAAAGGATACTTTAAGGTCATAATTAAATCTAATTTCGATAAATTGAAGATGAGAAATATTGTTTCTTCAATTTATCGAAATTAGATTTAATTATGACCTTAAATTACATGTGTTGATTTAATAAACAATATTAACAAGACACTGTCAGATAACAAACTCAAAAAGAAGTTTGGTTTTCACAAACTCAAATGTAATAACCGGTCATATCATTTGAACATTTTCAATATGAGAGCTAACATTAAATTTAATCTAATCTTACTGATCTATGATATGAATGGTACACTTTTTTCTTAATCACAGTCACAGTACCCAACGTCCCATTTTTAAAAGACTGGATACATCATTCCTGCTTGGACACATCGTTTGCAACACACCTGTCTCTTTGACATCTACATTTAATAAGTTCCTTGCAAACGCGGAGGCCTGTGGTAGTGTTATCGAGAATGGCTTCAACATATCCTCTTCCAACTCCAGTCACCGAATGTAGGCATTTCACAGGTGGACCTAAAGGCTGCGTACAGCTAAATATAGCCTGGCTTAAGCCCTGCCTTTTTTTGTGTACGATTCAGTACAGAAGTGATAGATCACAGAGGTCAGCAGATATAACTTTGAAATATTCAGGAAGGATAAACTATAGGTAAAATAATCCCCAAAGCTAGGATCATTAAATTTAATAAAAAAATATTTGTTCGTGTTTTTGAAAATTTAACATT
>JAWPHD010015019.1:0-57681 GCA_037043455.1 Cyrtodaria siliqua | reverse complement strand
AAAATATTCCAGTAGCTCGAGGCTTGTTTATCTTACATGAAATATCAGCGTTAAAGAAGGGCTAAATTTGTTTAAGAGGAGTAAAAAAGACACACTATAAAATGACAAATTTAAAGACGGTACATTAACAGTTTTCTATAATACAGCGCAATAATTATTAATTATAAATTACTTATCAGAGAAATCCCCCAGGTTATAAATAGATGTCACGCGCCACACTTCGGCTATATCTACATATTACGCTCACGTTGCAATACATTGTATTTTTTTTACTGTCTGTCTTAATATGACTCACCCGTGGCACTGGCCACGTTAACCATAGTTAGGAAATACCTCATTCTGTTCTTTTATTTTTGATATGTCCAGTGTAATTTCATTTGGTTATTTATGGCTCACTTTGTTTATTGTTATAATTAAAAAAACAAAAAACACACAAGATTTTGATCAGTTCCGAAAAAAACAAACCCGAAAGACACACAGCCACGTTTCTTTTATTGAGAGTTCTGAACAACTTGGAAAACGGTGAAAGAATTATCAAAATCGGATAATAAACAAAGAAGATATGACCATTTGAATGCTATGGAACCCGCCATTTTGAGAGCAATGACATCATATAAGGAATATTTCTGTATATGATTATTTACGATTTATAGGGGGAAAAACAGAACATTATGTATACTTCAGGGCATTATATGGCCAGTAAAAGATTTTTAATTCATTTGCAGTGATTTTCTTTCCTTTAACAATATGCCATATATGGTAATTTATAACTGGATATATAGTCCCCAAAATAGTGACTCCCTTATTCGCTTAAGAACAATCTTTAAATGGTCATATAGTTTTTGTTTATTCTCCGATTTCAATTTTTTCCCAAGCTTTTCAGAACTCTAACACGGGTTTGGCTGTATGACTACAGTCCCTATACTATTGACTAAAATGTTTTCAATGTTGCAATGCACGTTTTAACGTATATATGCGAGTATGAAGTATTTAACACATAGTGGATATTTGTTGTTTTTTGAAAGTATTCATGTTTATTGTATAGAGACATGAACATATCTTGCTGATTTTCGCAGACCACAACTTTTAAATATTTTACCGATTTTAACAAACTTATGCACTATTTTCAATCCAATGAAATATAATATTTTGCAAACAATCCGTAAATTACCTACACAACTACGGCTCATTTAATAAGACTATTTCCAAGCTAATGATAACATTTTAACGGTTATGACCCCACCCCCAACCCCACCCCAACCCCCACGGCATCCTACTGTGATACAAATAAACTGTATCACACTATGGAATATCATGTTTAACAAACTGATACAATCTACAAATTTATTGCTTACCTTAAACTATCTGGTTGAACATTGCATCATATGCATTATTTCTAAATATTTCTAAATATTTAGGTGACGGTTCAATCTTTGAAATATCCAGATACCCCATTGGTGTCTTAACAGCAATCACAACTGCATTCCAAATTCAAATGCATTTGATTCTAATTTGGTATGGCCATTTGGAAATGGGTTTTGTACTCCAGCATAAAGGGACCCCTCTACATGGGTACAGCATGAGGAACTGCAAATGCAGGGCTAAATGTTTGCCGGAAGTGCTACAGCAACTAATTTTTCCTTACTAATTGGAAAATCGTATTTTGTTTTCTGGAAATGATGCACGGCTTTGCTCAGTTTAGAACACCTCAGAGCATTATAAGTTAAATATATGTTAACGACATGTTGTGTTCACTCATTTGATATTATAAGGTGGATAATGCCCCCTTTTTATTGCGCGACTTTAGGGGCAATATAGTGCATATATAGAGGATCTTACATGAGTACTCATTCATTATTGAATTTATTAAACGAGTTGGCAAAATGATATAATGCGAGCCTCTTGCAAAATGATATAATGCGAGCACCGCTCGATTGATTAGTGAGCGATGTTAACATCTTGTCCCAGATGTGCGGCAGGTTGTAACGTTCAGGGTCGGTTTGTGCGACCGAATGTACACGGATTCCTTAACTCCGCGCTCAAACCAAGTGGGCTCTCGGTCCAAGATTCTCACCGGGTCCATGGACACAGCATTACCAAGTCTGACATTGGGAATATGGCGTGATATCTCCAACGTACTCGAACTTGGTCTTTTATATTTCGCATTATGTGGTCCCGTCTTAATTCCATTACGCAGTAGGAAAGCTTATATTAGCAGGATTTTAAAACGGATATTTCGACAATAAAACATAATTTAAAACATTTTTAACTGAAAAATAAATGCGACAACATGTCTAAAGTTACATAATAAATGTTTTAATTTTACAATATGCAAGTCTTTTAAGCCGAAATTAAGGTTTCATTTCATACCCCGTCCAACCCGGTTTTCGCTTCTTTGAAAAGGGATTAGATTGGGTATACAAGTTAATACTCGGATCTCGTTATTTAGCCTTCAATGTCCTCTCCGTTTCACCAATATAGTCCTGATGGCACTGACTAAACCATGTCTCTCGCACTTTATATGGTAAATGGGACAGCACACACCCTTTTTATCAGTATTATCCTTTGGGTGAAAGAGCATCTGTTTCAGGGTGCTTGTGCCGCTAGAAAAGGCGCTTTTTGTACTCGGAGGTCCCTTTTACGTAGGGAGTAAGACAGTACAGGCTTTAGAGTCTGCTTTTTAGCTGTTGGCTTAATCTTCCTAGTAACTTAACTCTAACTAGCGTTTAATCTGTTAAGATAAATAGAAATTAACTGTTGGGATCGATTATGGGGAAATCCTTGACGAGTGGTAGACGTGTGGTTCTTTTCACGAACGAGCGCGCACGAGTGAGTGAAAAACAAAGCACGCCTACCATCATGAGAAGGATTACCCAATAATCGATCCCAGCAATTAAATAATCTATTCATTACATTTTAAATTACGTTTTTGCAAACAAATATTCGCTTTATTGAACGTTATCGGCGGATGACGTCGACGTCAGCAACACTTTGTTGACGTCACGACTCAACGGCGCAACGTTAGTTATTATTGTCAGTGGGAGCGCCAAGCCGCCGCGGAGGGATATTTACTTAAAAACGTCACGCGCAAAAAACGTAAACAAACTGCGTTTTGAGCAGATTTCAGGGTGGCGGTCAAAATGACACCAGTGATGTAAACTGTATTCAACTGACAATGTACAATGATGACACACATAAACAAATGCATCAATTCGTTTGTTACAGAATGAATTTTAATTTTTTACGTGTTTTGTCGATTCTTTTTTATTAAAAATATGATTTCTAGGCTTTTACAAATTACCGATCGTTTCGAAAATTTATGTGAAATTTTAGCTTTTAATCAAATTGATAATTACAGTTTGTTCTTATAGCGAGAAAAAAGACGAAAGCATTAAAGTCAAGAAAAAGTCTTCCTCTACAGGCCTGTAAAATTTCATCAAAATTTGGAAAAAGTACTTTTTTCTACCCAAAAAAAAACGTTTCATGACCGTTCATAAAATTACTCACAGAAAAGTGAGACTCTCTTCAACCGTGTGCTTCATACAAAAAACTTTCAGAATCATATTTTTATTACTACAATTAAAACATAATTTATACAGGCCATTTCCTTATAAAATAACCATCATTTTCATGGCCTACTTTTAAAAATAATTTTAGGTCTATGTTGTGTTATTGTGGAAATTATTTCAGTCAACAAACTATTGAAACATGCGAAAGAGCAAAATGTCAGCTGTTTATCGATCGACTTCAATTTTTTTATTTTGTATCTCGATTTGTATGAAGATTTTAACAGCGAGAAAAAAGACAAGAACATGAACGATGAGTTTAATCCTTCCTCTGGCAGTATGTGAATTTTCAAGCGAATTTGAAAAAAGTACTTTTTTCTACCCAAAAAAACGTTTGGTCACTGTTTTACGCAAGCGTTTCGAACGTCGTTTTTGTGTAGTTTTGTTACACGGCATGGAATACGGCATGCAATACATCATGATCGGTCAGCTCTGTGTGTGATACATTCTGAAATTACCTGATATATTGTAGTGAACAGACAGTCGATAAGAGACAAAATATTTATGCTAACATGATATATTTTAAATTCGATTGTTATTGAAAATATTGCAAAAAAATCAATACCGTGTTTCCCCGAAGACCACATTCCAACACAGAATAGTGACGTCACAATGCTTGTACTTATTATAATCACATGGTGAAAAGGTGTACGCGGACAATTTTTTAAATCTTCGAAAGGACGTGTGTTTTTATTTATTTATTTTGGTCGAAGAGCCCTTTAAAAAAAAGAGTATCATTGGCTATTATCCTTTCGACCCATCCGACCCCCACCCAGCACATTTTTTTTAAATGGACAAAATTAATCTAGAATGCGAACTATGATTTTAAATGTATTTTAAAGGCCATTTGGATTGTCGACGTAAATATAATATGAACTAGGGCTTTATTGATTTGAACAGCGACCGCAGAGGGAAGTAAGATGGGTGAATAGTTCCATTAGACATACCATCACCAGGGTACCAGCTCCTTAGGTTCAACGCCTTTTCCACTGTGTAACCGATGCCTCTTTTTTGAAAGTCTGTGAAATAGCATCTTTGAAACAATCTGTGTATTAAACCGTGCCAGCGCCTTTACATCTGAGATACCAAGAACACATTATTGGCAATCGACCACTTACATGTATGTGTACCCTGCTGCACCACCTCCCCTCCCTCCCTCCCTCCGCCCCCACCGCCACCACACACAGTTTAACTCATCTTAGTGGGGTTCGGGGTCATGCAACCCGTATTATGTTTTTTGATGTTACAATGCGCGTTCTGACGTATATTTCAGAGTTATAAAACGGTAGATAAAGGTAAGTACACACTTGTACCTGAAAATATTTTTGGACTTTTTACGTTTTCGATTTCCGAGTTAGGCGTAGGGTCGGGCGTACCGTGCTTACGCAGAGCTACGCCAATGACACCTACCATCATTTATGAAACTATATTAATACCAATCAGTAAGGGATGGGCAGAACCCTGCAGTCTATAGGGTAGATAGGCTCGCGAGGGTAATAACCCTAAACTTAGTATCCTTTTGTAGAATTTTTTTTTCAATAAAATTCGGATTCGGCCGGGTTAGCGATGACCAAGACACTTTCCCTTAGTCTCGACCGTCGGATGGGGACGTAAACCGGGCGGTCCCGTGTATCGGTTTATCCTCCGAGCACGTTAAAGAACCATAGGAATCCATTCGATAACAAGAGTAGGGCAGGTTCCCAGATTTCTATGTATTCCTTCCCCTCTCTCTGGGGCGGCTCTAAATAACCTATACTGTGTTGATGAGCCGTTAAACAACATTCAGTTGAATTAAAACGTATATTGTCGCGTGGTCTAGCTTGTGTGTCGTCTCAACATGGGATAAATAAGAGCTATTAACATTACATATTTACTCATATATATTAGGCAAAAAAAAAAAAATACCTGTGTTTCCGGTGGCCCGACCGACCCTAAATCTTTTTATGAAAAATATATATATATATTGTTCCGAACAATGATTTATCACAACATATCGAGGTAAACTGACATCACAGAGAAACTTTCAGCTGCATCATCAACTTGAATGGGGTTTATGATATAAATACATGTAGAATCTCACAGTATCTTGCTCCAAAAAAAGAAAAAAAATGCCTTCCTACCGACCCTATTTTTTTAGAGCATGCAATAGGAAACAGTCCTACTTTTTTGTTTGGCCTTACTATATTTAACTTATAAATTGGCTACTGTACAGCTTCTTCTATTTTTTAATTTTCTAACGTACTTAAAATTTTAAGATGGTCGCCAAAATGAGAAAAGCATGAAAAACAGCATCATGTATTATAACACACAAGTCTGTCATGTGCTTTTGTCAGCAAGGACATTTATCATTCCTGATTTATTTTAAATGTAATGGAGGCGGTCTGGAAGACTATAGGCGTCTATTCAAATACGTAATGCGTTTCATTTCCATATTCAATGTACATAATATTATGCTCTAACCACAACTTTGCCAAAATAAAATTCATAGTTATTGGACATGGCAATAGCATTGAATAATTGCTAAGGAAGAATTTATACATATTTTCATAGAGTAAGACGAAAATGTGTGTTTCATGAACATAGGTAATAGAGGATCTTACATGAGAGCTGACAGAGCTTAAAGTGATCCCTAAGCGTCTGCCATGTCCACTGGCACAGATATATATATTATAGGGAGGTCAAGTGTAGTATAAATGTTGGATATACTCAGGTTTAATGAATTCATAAGTCATTCAACTGGAAAAGTGATCATTTGTTTAATAGGCATGTCAAACATATAATACATACTGGTAATGACTGTGAGTAAAATGTATAAATTATTGGTGCAATATTATCAACAGTTTAGTAATATAATAATAACTATTAGCTTTGCACTATTCTAGTATTAATATTAATGATTGCAAAAATGTGAATTATATAGAAAAACTAATGGGACGCTGCGAGTTGTTAGCTTTTCAACAAATCAAGATTGCTGTGCTGTGTGTCCCTTTAAGGTCCATACTTAATATGTTAATAAAACAAGTTACAACCCTGTGCTGTTTTTTTTTTAAAGTTGTGTCACAGGTTTTGAACATAGTTCAGCATGAACATGTATTCTCCGTTATGTGTACACGTAACAGTCAGTTCAATAAAACTGTATACTTCAACGTCTCAAATGGAATGATGAGTGTTTTTTTATTGAGCAGTAAATAAGCAAAACTACTTTTCACATCACTCTCATTGGCATGGATGACAGGCTAAATGCATGTGGGAGGAAACCAGCATGCACAGATAATTATGAAAAACTTGAGTGTCAATTAGTGTTGAGAACAAGAACTGTAGATGTAGTAATACTTGGATCCATTACAGTTGTATACCGTAACCTTGTGTTGTGTAAATGGCAGCATCTTGTCTGAAAAATAAAGTGCAAACACTGAGTATTACAACTTAAATATCTGCTGTACATGAAATACTAAAACTTGATCACTTTTAATAATATACAAAATATGTATTTTATATAGAACCTATACAGGCCAAATAAAATAAAAATTAAACCTGTGTTTACATATCATTGTCAATAAAAGTGGGCCAGTATATTTATTTGGTATCAAATATTTACTTGTTATCATTTTTTTACTCCATGAATTATATTTAGACCACAAGAACATTAAATAAAGAAAAATCTGACTGGCTGCAGGCTTAAACATATTAAAACAGATTATATTATTTTTTTACCTCAGAATAACTGATTATTATTTCATTCCCAATAAAAAGAGGAGTCAGCAGTGTATTAAGGGAGTTGGTCTGGTTTAATACAGTAAACACAGACCTGTATATTTAATTCGGTCTTAGTCAATATAAAATTTACTGAAAAAGATTACCAAATGTTTTGTTTTTTTAATACTGAGAACGTATGTATTGTTTAAGATCCTTTTCATGCTTTAATACTGTCTCTCAGTTCCACCTTTCAAGGTAAGGTTTCCATGTGTTTTAACTAGATTTATCTAATTATTATTATTTTATTTATTTTTTGGCATTGATGTGAAATGCTTCCCCACCATACAAATAAGTTCTGCTATAAACCTCTATGAAATCCATCTTGTTTTTGTGAGCTCCTTCAACCTCACCTCATCCAACCAAGAGTCGCATTTCAGATCAGAATATGTAAGATGCAGGCATCATGTTGTCTCCCTATGAAAAAAATAATGACACAGTGTATAAACGCAATTGCTAAATTTCATTTAGATCTGAACATTTTGCTGAAATTAAATAATAATTAGATAGATCTATGCATTCAATTATTATTTCTATGTACTGTTACTTAGAAAATGTGTTCATCAGGGCTTTTTTTCACAAAATTGGGAACAGGCCCAGGCCTGTCCATGTTGGGGGCAAAAGACGAGCTTATTTCTCATTTTGGGAAAGATGTAAGATTTTACCAATTAAGTAAATTTGACAATACTATGCTTTATTTATATTTTCAGCCAACAGTTATTATAATTACTGTTTCTCAGTCAGAACTGACTCCACAGACACATTGCAGAATTAATTATTTTTCTCAAATTCTGAGACAATACTGCTTTCTGATTGGTAAATATTTCTGCCACAATTGGGGAACAAACAGTCAAGTTCTCAATTGGGAAAGAGGCCTTTTAGAGGTGTCTCTGTTACATAAGGTAAAAAAGCCCTGTTCATGGTACACAGATCACATTAGCGGAGTCAATCACATAACATTGAACTGGGATGTAGTGCATATTTTGGTTTTTAATTGAAAACCAAGTGTTGCAGTATTTAGCATTTCATTGAACACATTTTAAGTTGTAGAGAGAATATGCAGGAGAGACGTAGAAGAGAGGGTTAGGGGGTTGGGGATAGTGGTGGGGGCAGCAGGGCCTTTTTACCAGTTTTGGGGAAGGGGCCTTTTGCTCTTAATTGGGGTAGGAATACATAAATGGGGAATGAAATTTCCAAGGTAAGTTTAAAAAGTGGGGAAGTCTGCATGCTTTTAAAAGAAATGAGAGTGGGGAGTGGGGAATGGGCCTTTTACAGGCCGCTTCAAAGAAGGGTAAAAAGTCCATGGGGTGTGTCAGCTGCCTGTGGGTAAATGTAGAGAAGGGGGTGGCAGGGATGTGGTTTAGGAATTGCTATGTCCCATGGCCATGCAGCATATGTGGGGTTTGACACTGGCCATTACAGGCATGCCATAAGGTGTACCCCTTCACAGCGTTCAGGGCTGAGCGTCTCCCAGCGGTTTTGGGGAACAAGGGAAAATATTTTTGGGGAACAAAGCAAAACGTTTTGGGATCACCGGGTCGTATTGTCAGGGAACAAGGGAACATGGACCATCCTTGGAAGGGCCTCATGTCTATGGCTACAGGTCTTGATATACAAACAAGAATGATTCTGAGAGAGGAATCGTATGAATAATTCAATGAAATCAACAACTGTCACGGCTGATCCAGTTACGTTTACTATTAACACAGTTTGTCAACATTAACACCATCGATGTGCTTGGCAAATTTCAAGAAAACACTGCATAAACAAACCAAAAAAATAGTTTTACATGTACACATTTGAACTTACGTGTTATTTGCCTGCAGAGTTCTAAGACAGTCAACTGTTTCCTTCATTACGTTAACCTGTGTAAATTTCCAGTTGTTTATCCCAGTGTGAACACTCTGCATCAGATAAACTATCAAAACTCAGTGGATTCAACGTTTACCAACGTGTAAACACATTCTACGTATCGATGACGTAATCCAAAACTGACATTTTACAAAAAGCGTTCACTCCTGTAAACTAGGTACGCGTAAAATTGATAACTGCGGTCTGAATCGACGTTTTTACAAAAAGAAAATGGCGGCGTTTTGTGTTTTTTTTAATGAAATAGTCCGGCAAACACTAAAAAAATAATCCCTGTCGCGGAGTATCAAAATGATCAAAAAAGCTGAATAATTAGTTCCTGGCGTTCCCACTGTGTATTCTAAGTTAGCAACGTTAGTTATTATTGTGTTCTGAGTCAGTTATTAATATCTAGCGATTATGAATATTCTTGCACTGAGAAATCCCGATCTTTCACTCATAGAAATGTAATAAACCTTCATAATAGCCCACTCCAGATAATGTTTCTGGTCTACTTGATGGTGTAAGTCAAAATCAAGGTATTGGTATGTGTGTGTCGGTTTACGGTAGTTTTCAACGTGTCATCGGTGTTTTTGTCAGTCTATTTTTCCAAAAAATCTAATTTGCAATTTTTCTCCTTTCCTGTCGTAAATTTAATATCGGGATCAATTCTTTTGATGTGATCTGTGAATTCAGTGACATGTGAATTCAGTGACCTATTCCACCTTCTGCTTTGTGTGTGTTTGTCACCCACATACCAGTATCACCATCCTGGGGGAGTGGGGAGGGGGTTGGGAGCCGTGGTTGGAAATAACGACTCAAAGTTTTCCATATACAAATTACACAATGGGGACCCCGTTGATTTACTATGGATTTGAAGGTAAACCGTTCCATCATGCACGCAATATGTGCACTTCAAACAACTCTTGGGGCGACAGTGGTGTCCTCTGTGAAAGGATATTGTCAGATAATAACCTGACAAGGCGTTGTTCACCGGTAAACTAGTAAACAAGCAAGGTTTTACGCAAGAGTACAATAATAGCATTATATCTGGGTAGGAAACCGGGACAAAGTTTAAGATAATAACAGATCAAGTGACATGAGTTAAACAATATTAACAAATGTTGTCACGAAGACGGAAAACTGCCACGACCGTTTATTCTTACCAGGCACCTTCTTCCCAATGTTTACCATCAGTTCTTTCTAATAAAACATTTTGAATCAAGGTAGACGACCTCGCTTCGTTCTGGTCAAATCCTTGACATGCGTTATATACCTTTGTAGCACGAAATGCTAGAAGTACACATCAGCACAGAAATACAGTTCTTCACATGTAAGGCATGCGTTTGCGTTAGCGTGTGCATCACAACACAAATAAACTGTTCACTGCTACCATGTGTATTGATTGCGTTTTCAAAGCGAAAAACTCAAAGAAACTGTTCATTGCTACTTTACCATGCGCAAGTATGAAAACCATATAAGAGGGCAGCGAAAAAGGTGTAACACGCTCATTGATTGTTGCATTGAGTTGTGTGTGAATTAAAATTTAAATGCCATCTTGTCCTTCATATTTAGGCCCAAATTAAAAAATGAATAACTTACATTCTCATCACAAATGACACATATGCTGCCAAAAAATCCACAGAAAAATGGGGGTCATTATCTTCTAAGAAAAAACTTGTCTCATGAATGAATGCTCCCTTTAATAAAAACATAAACAGTGAGATGCCAAAATATTGTATTCATACACTCATTTCCATATAAGGAAAACAATTTAAAAACTCACAATTTTAACATGACAATGTTTGAAAAATGTAACAAATAGATCAACAATGTGATATAAACCAAAAATAGCACTTTAAATTAGTGAAAATGCCTTTTTTTACATAAAGAAATGAGAATTATTTATTGACCGCCATTACCCCATGCCGACACTTCCTGTGTTGCAATGGGTGTATGAGACTAATACTTCATCCTCCGACGCAGTCTTGTCTTTAATCAGGCTAGCAACATATTTTGAGTTTTTAATAAATTGTTCCGTTTTTCCAATTAACGGTGACACAATATTAGCCAAATAGTTTGCACATCTGTAAGTGATAGTTCATACTCTAATGACTATCGGTCTTGCTTATGGACTTTTGGTAATCCATATAATTTAGGAGCAGTTTCTGTGATTGGATATAATTTTTATTGAGTGACCAGTCAATTTACCTTCTCTCTCTGGCGTAAATCCCTATGTAATCCGAGAGTTCTTTATTGTATTTAGTAGTGGAGCCGCCTGTTAATTTCCTGTATGTGTAGGAGTCCTGAAGCAGGTTTTTTCATTTCTCTTTTGTAAGCCGATTTGTCCATTACAACGGTGCTCCTACCCTTATCAGCAGGACGACTAATGACTTTTTTGACTCGTTACAACCTGCCGCACATCTGAGGCAAGATCACTAATCTCTCGAGATGTTATAGAGCAGTAGCAGTAGAATTATCATCCGTCTGCAGAAGAAGTCCTAAGTACTAGGACGAAAGCTCCAGGTTAGCTTTCTAATGTATTGTGCATGTGGTTGAAAAGTTAAAATTCTCATCAAATATTGGTACACAGTTAATCTTCCACCAAAGCGCCGAGTTTAGATATACTTTGATCAACACAGTGACGTATTTCTCTGCTGATGTGTACTTCTAGCACGTTGTTTTACAAGGCATAACGAGTTGAATGTTGTTTAACGGCTCATCAACACAGCATAGGTTATTTAGAGCCGCCACAGAGAGCGAGGGGAAGGATACATGAAGAATCCGGGAAGCGTGCCATACTCTTATTATCGAATAGATTCCTATGGTTCTTTAACGTGCTCGGAGGATAGACCGATGCACAGGACCGCCCGGTTTACGACCCCATCCGACGGACGAGGCTAATAAGGGAAAGTGTATTGCCCAAGAACATGCCGACGAAACTAGGTGGCACCACGGAGGATTGAACCCGTGTCCTCATGTTTAGTAGGATGGTAAAAATATGGGAAAATGTATGTGTCCAGTAAGGAAAAACATCCTGGCGTGTACTTTAAAACTGATTATGTCTCCGTGACAACTTGGTTTCTCAATATCATTTAAGCCCCATGACTTGATGTACCCAGAATTGAATTGAATTGGATTTTATATTCGCACCAACAGTTAAGGTCATATGGCGACTTTCCACAGCAGGAGGAAGACCCCAGGTTCCCCACCGGGTCCGACGTTCCGCAAGCCATGTACCCTGAAAATCATGTTTACATCAAGAAATTAATAAAATAATTACATGACCCATCTTTCTGTCTGAATCAATAAAGTTCTGATCAGAAATGAACTTCAATAAAAAGCTAAAATATACTATGGAATAATTCTTATATAAAAAAACAAGGACATACTATATATTTCAAATATTCTTTAAAACATACGTTAGCACATTTAAAAAAGCATTATACATAATTCTGAATTCCTTATCTATAATACAATTGTTCAATGCATATCAAATAGATGGAAACAAGACATAAACAATAATGTTATTGTACAAAAACCCAAGTTGAACGGATAAATGACAGAATAACCATTAAATATTTTCCTTTTTTTCTCTTGTCTGTTTTCTAATACCTTCTACTCTCTCCCTTTGAATACAACTTATTTCTTGGAGTGCGACACGATACTTTGGTACTAGTATTTATAGAATAAATGTAGTATCACATATGTTTCGCGTGTAATGTAAGAAACCATCTACAGTTGTGCATATATGTGTTATAAGAAATAGAAATAGCATAGTGGATTTTACTATATTACGTTTCCTACGTTTGTGTCTTAAATCCGTAAGAATGAATGAATGAATATCTTTATAGAGCGTGACCCAATTAGCAAACACTAATCCCCATTGGGACCCTCTGTAAAGTCATACATATACAATGCAAAACATATAACAAAACAAAAACGGTGATATTTCCATTAAACTATTGTGCACACACACACACACACACTCGTAAAAGGTCCCAACCGGGGAACCTAGTTTTTAACCTACAAACCGGGGATTTCTTTAATGTTAATGATACTGAGGACTAAATGCGATTTTTCAGATCAATAATGATTTTACATTATAATATTTGTTCGAAGTTTCATGAATATTAAGAAACACATTTTCATTTTTTACAATCAAACCGGGGATATCTCCTATACACATTTTTCTAGTTAAATCGCAACTAAACGGGGAACTAGTTATACACCGCATTTCAATCAAATATAAACAAAGTGGGGAACACTTTTTAACTCAGACAGAATTAGGAATAACTTCTTCATTATTAGAGATATTTATTGTTATTTGACTTTAAAATCATTGTTAGTCTACATGACAACTTAAAACGTATATTTTAATAAATTTCAAACTTAACAGTTGCCTTTCTTCACATCAAGAAGGCTAAAAATATCGGACAGGGAAAGCAGCATTCAAGGACGATAATTTATCCAATTATTCAAATCTTTCATGGGTATCCGGTAAAGATTGGGAATTATAACCCGAGGTATAAGTGTTTTTATCGGAACCGAGATTCCGCCATGGTTAGAATTTTCTATCTGAACCGAATTCACGATCTACACCGAATACCGATGATATATTCTGTATCTTTCATATCAGAGGCATGGCCATACACGACGTCAGGACAAAAAACATTGTCATTCTACATAGAGTTTATAACACAAAATCGGGTACGCATGAGCGACAATATATATTTCACAAAATATTATAGATATAGACCAAATTTCTATTTTATCAATTTGGATATCTTTATGTTTACTTGAGGCAATTAACTGCAGCTTTAAACCCATATTGGTTAGCTCAAGAGAAATGACAATTTAATGTATAACCTTTGTCACACACATGTTACAAATAAAGAAACTTTATAAGAATTAGAAAATGTTTTATGGTGTGACATATTTGAATAGTATCAAACATTATGGTTTTAAAAATATTTATAGCATAATTTTTCGAATATATGATATTTATACTGTTTCTCGAGGGCCGCAGTCCCGAGAGTGCAGTATAAATCGCAAACGAGAACATATGTTATGAATGTTTTGTATCATGGCCATTCAATGCCGGTAATTGATATTTTGATCGACAGGTTGTGTGTATTCATTACAACTACGCGCGTGTAAATTGGGTAGCCATGATATAACTGCCGAGACTGCCATTTATAGCACGGCTGTAATATATCGCTAGTTATAGTACGGTTTTGACTCAGACGTTCAGGTTGATGAGCATTATATCATAACCAACAACAAAGGAAAACCATTAGAGATATGGTACAAACATGTCACACAAAACATAGAATTTAACATTGTATATAATGTAACTATAAGTATAGCTAGATTCAACACAAAACAATCAATTTGCGTTAGCATCGTCTATACTCTGTAAAAAAAAGCCTAACAGTGTTCGAACCCGTACACTGATCGCTCATCCATGACATTCGACCATAACCCTTATTATCTCAGTTGATAATTCACAATAGATCAACAATCAACAATAATTATCGTTAACAATGAAAGTTTGCAAAAAACAACAACAACTTTTTATTGGTTACTCGAATGTCTGTAACTGTTATTGTTTGTATGGACTTTGCAACATTTTTTACAGACCCTTTGTGTATTCGGGATCTTTTTTAAAAATCTAATATTATTTGGGATTTAATGTTTTTGGTACCAAATTAACCGGGTAGGATATACCTTGGTTACTAAAAAAGATAATTAAATTCTGTCCACTAGTTTTATTTTTATATGACTTTATATACCCTGGTCCAAAACTTTTTTTACCGAGTATATTTGATGCTTTATCCAAATCATTATTTACTCCACATTAGTTATTATTAAAATGCATTAAGTTTGAAAGCGTCATTGCATAGTTTTTCTCTAGTTATTATCTTAACACATGAATATTTAAAACACAGCTCTCACTTCAAAATTGTGTTTTCAAATTGTTAAAATATGACTAAAGCATAATTATCCGTAAGTGCTACAATATTGCTTATTCATGCGCTTTGGTTTCAAGACCATAACTTCATTACTAATTAATTTGCGTATTTAGTTCTAAAATAGTTATAATTTTATAAATGAAGCAGTTTTAATACTGCTTAAAATTATGAAAGTTCTTTCCGTTTCCTAGCTGCAATAACTTTCTGCAGATCTCCATGGCCGGTGTTTGAGTACCACCTCGTTTTCCAAACAGTTATCTATATATTTTTTTCCAGGCAATTTCCCCCTGAGAATATGTTTCTCTAGATGTTTAAAAACAGCAGCTCGTTCGATATCCGTCCAGAAACGCTTCCTGTCTTTGCCAGGGGCATAGCCAGGCATACTCCTGTACGTCCGGGCGTACTCTAGAAAATCGAATGTGAAAAAATAAAAGTGCTTATTATTTTTTTTAAATCAGCAATAAAAATTGAAGTGGGTAGGGGGTGAGGCACTATTTTTAAAAAACACACTTAATGAATGGAGGCGAAAGCCTCCAAAATCTCGCTCAAACGAAGCCACAAACCTCCGAAATTGCACTCAAATTTCAAAATTGTCAGGACCCCCACCGGCAGGACCCCCACCAACAGGAGTGGGGCACCCCCTCCCGCACCCAGCACCCTCCCACAGGGCGTATTCTCGAAAAGGCTCTGGCTACGCCCCTGTTTGCTTTGTACTTTACGAGTTCCCCTTTCTAGAATAAATTAAATACAATAATGCTGTTACAATTTAGATCATAGAGAAATGAATTAAACTTCTTTCATATAAAAACTTACCATTCAAAGGGACTGTCCCGGAATATGTTTCGAATAAGCATATGCCGGTCAAGTTGTATTTAATAACTTTGTTGATACTGTTACTCTACACCTTACAACTCATTATTATAGATTCAAGATTCTTTATTAAGTAACGTAAACATTACAATGTGTCTTGTTACGTGATACAATGAATACTGTTGTATACAACAGTCAGTCATGATAAGTATGTTCATAAAGGCAATGAGCAAAATATGTTTTATACGGAAAAGATATACAAACATATATTGAAAATGAGGTTGTACTAAGTACATTGAAGAAAAATAGAACAATGCAATGTGTATGTATGTACATATATGCATATTTAAATATTATATTATAGCTACAGACCCTGTATTTAAATGTATTTTTTATGTGTAGGCGTGTCTGTATTAAATGGTGTGTTTATCAGCGCTCACAGCTAAGCGGTTTACATAGGATATGTGAGCGATTAAACGCATTGCATAATTTACTCAAAAGATTTTGTGCACTAGGATATGTGAGCGATTAAACGTATTGCATAATTTACTCAAAAGATTTTGTGCACTAGGATATGTGAGCGATTAAACGCATTGCATAATTTACTCAAAAGATTTTGTGCACTAGGATATGTGAGCGATTAAACGCATTGCATAATTTACTCAAAAGATTTTGTGCACTAGGATATGTGAGCGATTAAACGCATTGCATAATTTACTCAAAAGATTTTGTGCACTAGGATATGTGAGCGATTAAACGCATTGCATAATTTACTCAAAAGATTTTGAGCAGTGCACATCGTACCTGTATACAGGTAGCATTATGATTTAAGGAAAAACTTGTTTGCCTATTTCGGAATTCAAACACACGAATTGGTGAGTTTATCCAGGTGCTCTAACCACTGAGCTATACACACTTCTTGAGAACGTATTGTATATTAACTACCATTCAATATGAGACAAAACAACTGTAACATATTTGAACGCATCTCAAAATCAATCAGTAAATATATAGTTTTAACGCGCATGTAAAATAACATAGTTTTCTGTAATATTATATGTTATCAAATTGAAAGTAGAATGGTGTCTCAAAACTTTCAATAAGCTTGCGAGATTATCTATTGCGCACCATCTATTTTGTGCTGTAAAACCCCATATCGATGGCCTTAAGCTGGCGCTAGGGGGTGTGAGATGTCTTGCTTCTTACATTACCTCTTATCAACATACTTAATATAAATGAGATGTCTGGTCCTATAGAAAATGTTAGCGTCCAAACACAACGGCATCGTAGGTCCGCACTGTACTACATTCTAGGAGCAATTTTTAATTGATTATACAATGAAAACGACAAAGTACAACAGAAAGGGTGGTTAAGACAGGCCGGGTTACCGACTTGGAACGGTCAGTAGTCAATAAGGCTTACATGTAAGCTTTGATCGATTTTATGTGTACAAAAATAGAGACTCCGTAGCTGTAAGTGTTACCAAAACATCCCTTTTTAATACTTACTTTGAGTCTTCGTTGGCTTTGGCCTATATCTAGGATAAGTTTCCCCGGACACCAAATCCCCAGTATCCGAACCTGACTTTTCTTCATCTTCTTCACTAGTGTCAGTATCGTTTATATCTATTGAACATAGGAATAGTAATCATAGTAAAGAGTAGTGAAGAGTATGAAAATATCATTAACATATTAAAAAACAATTCACGGGCACGAACAATTGTTTATTATTATATTCCTGATAAAATCCACTTGAATCATAAGGTAAACATTGGTTGAAATTAGCAGAATATTTGTCTTTATGATATTAAAGGACACCAAGCTTACGATTTTCCTGTTTCCAGTAAATGCATTGACTTGATCATGTAAATCCGAAAATATTATCGGTGCATATTGCTGGGCTTTGAAACAGCAATGCAAAAATACTATTTCAAATGTGTTGGTGAAAACTGCAAATGTGTACCTCTCAGAACTACCAATGTCATACACTATTAATGGGGATGATATATTGAAAGAGACTTTTCGCAATATGTTGACGAATAAGCATTGACCGAGACTATTTCTCTGCACTTATAGTTCACAGTAAGTGGTACCGACATATATGTGTAATACTTACTTTGAATCGTCTTAGGCTTTGTACTATATCTAGTTTCTCCACACACCAAATTTCCATTGTCCAAATCTGACTCTTCTTTATCTTCTTCATCTGTCCCGCTTCCGTTCATATCTATTGAAAACAGTAAAATTTACAATAGTAAAGAGTAGTAATGATTATAAAATATCAGTAACAAATTAAAACAATCATTTCCAAAAACAATTAACGTATGCGTACGGATGTCTTATTCTTATATAATATTATGATAATATCCACACGGACCTATTAACCCAATCATAAGTTATATCATTAGTGTTTAAGAAAAAAAATGTGTCTCTTTTATTTAAAAAAACAACACGTCGTATTTACATAAACGGTCCACTATCCAAGAATATGATTCCCCTGTTTGATGATAGATAGGGTCCTATAGAAACCACAGCGTCCGAACGCTATGGCATCGTAGGTCCGCACTGTACTGCAAACAAGGACTTGAAACTACAATGAAAGAGACAAAAAACAACAGAAAGGGTGGTGAAGACAGGGTTACCGACTTGGAACGGTCAGTAGGCAAAAAGACCTACTGGTTAGCTTGAATCGATTTTATATGCGGTTGTTTCCAGTGCATTCATAATTTGATCATGTAAACCACAAAACAAACTCCTTGCATATTGTTGTGCTTTGGAATAGCAATAAACACAAACTATTTAAAATCTGTCGGCGAAGAACATGCACAAGTGTGGTTCTTTTATCTGCAAATATCTGCATCCGTCCCTCGGTAAACAATCAACACTATAATAGTTTAAAGTATGTTCGATTTAATATCAACTAAATACACAGACAGTTACAGAAACTCTTTAAACATGAGTATGAAAGGGGACTTTGAAAAATTGCAGAACTCGATAAATAAAAACATACATTGCCGTCTCGGTTTGATTGATACGTTCATGGAACTATGGTGAATAATGCTTCCGACCGTTCAGGCCCTCTAGCACCTGATTGAGTAGAATTTAATATGATCAGAGTTTTCCAAAACTCAATCTCTAAAGATAATTATATTGTATTTATCTTTTGTTTGTAACATGTAAAATGTGCGAGGCAATCTTATTTTGTTACAGGAGTAATGAATGAGTTACAGTGATTCGGAATAAACCTACCACATACTCTTCTCCCTAAACTTAAAGTAGTACATAAAACTCCCTAGTTTGGCTTCATCGTAGTCTTTTTCGCGCCTTCTAGCGTCTTTTATGTTCAACAAATCTCCACGGTATTCGAGCAGAAAATCACCTTTTTTGAATCGTTTAGTTGTGAAAACTCCTTCACCTTAAACGAAAGCAATGCCCCTTTCAGTAATGAAAATCAACAATTCTGATTACGGGTAAATTAGGGAATACTGAACTGAACCTATACCGCCTAAAACTAAAGACTCGACATCAACATTCATTATAATTATAAAGTTGAAAGAGGGAGCTCTGATATAGAATAATAAAATATCATAGTTTTCATACCGAATATGTATGAGACTTCGTGACTGGGATGGTAAAGAGTTGCGTTTGAAGCCTTCTCACCTCCCACCGTGGCTATTTTAAATACCCTAAGAGCTCGATTTGTCAGTTAGAAAGTGTCTTTTTTATGTATAAAGTACTGGTTCTACACAAAATAGGTTTGTGGACTTCCTCCTCCTTTGGAAATAAACAGTTATACATAGACTAAAATGTGCTGTAATATGGCGTAAAAACATCAACTATCGAATATATTGATATTGTTCTTAAAGTGCTCTGATGATAGATATATACGTGCGAAATCCAAGTTTACAATGAAACCCAACGGACTAAGTTTGTTTGAAATATGTTCAGCGGTTTAGGAGCATATGCGGTAACAGACGGACGGACGAACAGCAGACAAACGTATGCGATTTTAATATACCCTGCTGCTTTTTTCTCAAAAAACGTAGATATAATACTAGTATATGGATCTATCTATACATTATATATAACATTTTTCAACTAATTACAAGTTATTATTAAGATTATATTTTATAATTGTGCAACTTCCAAAGGCCGTTTCCAAAGGTCCACTCTCATATTTTCTAACAATACTTAATAATCTGCGTTATAAAAAACATGACTAACGATATCATCATTTATATATCTGACGTCTAATCCAGTGCTGTCCCTTCTTTTGGTATGCAGATTTTGTTTGTCTATTCCGCTGGTTTTATCCTCTTATATATTAATGTACACTCTGTGTGTATTTATATGTTCATTTATACAAACAATCAAAACATTAAACAAAATAAACGTAATACATACATGTTCCAAACAACTTTATACATGTCAAGTAGCTGTTAATGCAGCAAAATATGTTCATGGTTAGAGCTGATGTAATAAGATGTTCATGATAAATACTATTTGCTACCATTTTATAGGAAAACATGAGTATAATTCGGTTTAAAACAAAATAGAATACCTCGATTTTATCGAAGCCATCACGAAAATGCGCGGTACATTGTATATGCATGTAGTTAATCCATTAAATCGAAAAAAAGTGTATGAGTTTTTACCCGTGGAATCGGGAAACTCCGATACACACACGGCACAATAATTCAAAATGTGTATGCAGTATGTATAGGTTCATAACCCTCAAATTGGGGAATCATTCCTAATATGATCGGAATTTCAGTTTTAGAGTGAAATTTAGTCAGGAATACGATTCTGATGTTACGAGGTAATTCCCCAGTTCGGACCTTTTACACACACACACACCAGTTTATTGGGTCAAAAATGATTTTTACACTCGATATATTGGGTACTATCCTTGTTATCGGGTCCTCAATCTGCCTATTGGGTCTTGACCCAACAGTTCAACGACCAACAATACATGCATGTTTAACAGAACTACATTTACCTAATTAAGCCTCTCGCACATAACTTAGTTTACACGTTTATTGGGCCCCTGAGTAGAGGTTATCTCTCCTTGATAATTTGCTAAGTGTGTATATATATACTGTTTATCCAATCAGAGGTCAGAGTTCAGGACCCAATATATTGGGAAGGTCACAATGACCCAATAAACTAGTGATGCGGTATATATATATATATATATATATTTTAACAAGACCCAGCAAAAATGTTGGGTCAGACCCAGTATTATGGTTTGAGAATAAAAGGCGTTAACAGTTGAATTACCCGTTAAGTTATGACTATAAGTTACGACTAGGTGTACTTAATTCATAAAAAAATACCAAAAACGTATATTCACACTATTTCATGTATGTTTTGCTTGTTATACTAGTAGAATTTGTATGGCGGTTCGGAACTATTTGCTAGACTGTGTGCAGTGTATGAATACGTTGTCATTAGCGGTGGAACGCAATAGTCCCGTCTAAAACGCCCAGCGTTGCTTTAAAACGCCCCTTTAAACCCTCCTTTAGACGCCTAGAGCACCCTTAAAATGCCCACCGCGCCCACAAGTGCTGTGAAAACAGAACACTGAACATAATTGACAGGATCCATGAATTTGAGAGAGCAAACCCCAGTCAATTAATCCAGTCGATTTACAGGTGTCAAGACAACAATACAGTCTAGGTGTGTCAGAGTAGTGCAACATTTGTTGAAGTTCATTTCTGCTACATTTCCCGCCTGTGCAATCGCAAATATACATTTAGGTATATTAAAGGTACTGGAGACGTTTTGAAAGAATACTAAGGTGTATCAATACGCGTTAAACCATGATAATGTGTTTTAGTTGCATTTAATTAAAACGAACGGAAAAAAAGAAACAACAACATAACATAATGCCTTGTAATGCATGCAAAATTTGCACATGTGGCTACACTGCATGAATTGAATTGAATATTGTTTAACGGCTCTTCAACACAGTTAGGTTATTTATGCGTGTGTATGTGTACATTCGTGTACGTGTTTGTACATGTGTGTACTTGTCTGTATATGTGTGTTTACGGGGTGTGAGTGAGTGCGTGCGTGTGTGTACATGTATGTACGTGTGTGAACGTGCATGCGTGTGTGCGCGCGTGCGTGCGTGTGTGTGTGCGTGAGTGCGTGCGTGCGTGTGTGTGTATGCGTGATTGCATATGTGCGTGCGTACGTACATGCATTCATGTGTTTGTGTGTCTGTGCGTGCTTGTGTGCGTGCGTGCGTGCGTATGTTTGCGTGCGTATGTGTACGTGGGTGTAGATGTGTGTACGTATCTGTAAATGTGATTACTTGTCTGTACGTGTGTGTTTACGTGTTGTAAGTGGGTGTGTGCGTGTGTGTACATGTATGTACTTGCGCGTATGAGTACGCGTGTGCGTGTGTTTTGTGTGCGTGCGTGCGTGCTTTCATGCTTGCTCGCGTGTGTGTGGGTGTACGTATGTACGTGTGTGTACGTGTACGTGTGTATTTATACATGTGTGTACGTGTGTGCACATGTGTGTACTTGTTTGTACGTGTGTGTTTACGTGCGTGTACTAGTGTGTGTGTGTGTGTGTGTGTGTGTGCGTGCGTGTGTACGTGTGCATACGTGTACAGTGTATGTGTGTACGTGTGTACGTGTGTACGTGTGTATTTGTACATGTGTGTACGTGTGTGTACATGCGTGTACTTGACTGTACGTTTGTGTTAATGTGTTGTGAGTGCTTTCGTGCGTTTGTGTACATGTATATACATACGTGCGTGTACTAGCGTGTGTATGTGCGTGCTTGCGTGCGTGCGTGCATGCGTGCGTGTGTCTGTGTGTGCGTGCGTGCGTACATGTGTCTGCCTGTGTGCGTATGTGTGTGTGCATATGTGTACGTATGTGTACATGTGTGTACGTGTGTGTAAATGTGGTTACTTGTATGTCCGTGTGTGTTTACGTGTTGTGAGTGCGTGTGTGTACATGTATGTACGTACGTACGTGTACTTGCGTCTGTGTATATGTGTGTGTGTGTGTGCGTGCGTGCGTGCGTGCGTGCGTGCGTGCGTGCGTGCGTGCGTGCGTGCGTGTGTGCGTGTGTGTGCGTGCATGCGTGTTTAAATGTGCGTGTGTGTTCGTGTGTGTGCGCATGCGTGCTTGCGTGCCTGCGTGCGTACGTATGTGCGTACGTACGTGCGTACATGCATACATGTGTTTGCACGTGATTGTGTGCGTGCGTGTATGCGTATCTTTCTGTACGTGTGTGTTTACGTGTTGTAAGTGCGTGCGTGCGTGCGTGCGTGCGTGCGTGCGTGCGTGCGTGCGTGCGTGCGTGCGTGTGTGTACATATATGTATGTACGTACGTGCGTGTACTTGCGTGTGTGTTAGTGTGTGTGTGTGTGCACGTGCGTGCGTGCGTGGGTGTATATGTTTGCGTGCGTGCGTGCGTAAGTGCGTACGTATATGCATACATGTGTTTGTGTGTTTGCGCGTGCTTGTGTGCGTGCGTGCGTGCGTGCGTGCGTGCGTGCGTGCGTGCGTGTGTTTGTGTACATCTATTTACGTGTGTGTACATGTGTGTACTTGTCTATACCTGTGTGTGTTTACGTGTTGTAAGTGAGTGCGTGCGTGTGTCTACATGTATGTACGTTCGTGCGTGTACTTGCGCGCGCGCGTGTGTGTGTACGCGTGTACGTGTACATGTGTGTATGTGTGTGTACATGTGTACGTGTGTGTACATGTCTGTACGTGTGTGTTTACGCGTTGTGAGTGTACTTGTGTACGTGTGCGAGCGCGTACGCTTGCGTGTGCGTGCGTGCGTGCGTGCGTGCGTGAATTATATTGAATTGAATAAGAATTTACATGGGCCACATTTAAGCGTTCAACCACATACAGCTATGTTGAGATAATGACAATGAAAGGTGCCGGATCTGTGAATTCTGTAGATTGAAGTATATTAAAGGGAGATAATTAGAACTCACTACTAATATATATATATATATATATATATATATATATATATATATATATATATATATGTATATATATTATATATATATATATCTGTCCTTTGTAGTTCACAAATATTTTTCCCTATATATAATTCTGCCTTGTGAACGTGAATCTCTTACGAGATCCCATTTTCGAAAGTTTTTTTCTTGGCGGAGGGACTTTAAACCTCAGAAGTACACACACACACTGCAGCTACCTTTTTTAAGGAGTGAATATATACGCTTGATTTCTGTGTATCTCGTCAAAGCTAGGCGCCCTGCCGTAGTTCGTCCGAAGGTTGTCTGTCCTTGGTAGTTCACAAATATTTCTGCCTATATATAATTCTGCCTTGTGAACGTAAATCTCTTACGAGATCCCAATTTCGAAAGTTTCCGTAGTGAGTTCAAATCCTCTCCCTTTCTTATATTTACTGAATTCACAGTATCCCCAAGATCCGGCACCTTTCATTGTCACTGTCTCAATATAGCTGTGTGTGGTTGAACGCTTAAATGTAGCCCACTCATATGAGCTATAATTGTATGTATGTATGCGTCTATATGTTAATTGTGCCTCCAGACGAGTGTGTTATGATATAGAGATACAGTTCACCAACGTGTGTTGCAGCTACCTTTTTAAGGAGTGAATATACACGCTTGATTTCTGTGTATCTCGTCATAGCTAGGCGCCCTGCCGTAGTTCGTCCGAAGGTTGTCTGTCCTTGGTAGTTCACAAATATTTCTCCCTATATATAATTCTGCATTGTGAACGTGAATCTCTTACGAGATCCCAATTTCGAATGTTGCCGTATTGAGTTCAAATTCTCTCCCTTTATTATATTTACTGAATTCACAGTATCCCCAAGATCCGGCACCTTTCATTGTCACTGTCTCAATATAGCTGTGTGTGGTTGAACGCTTAAATGTGGCCCACTAATATGAGCTATAATTGTATGTATGTATGCGTCTATATGTTAATTGTGCCTCCAGACGAGTGTGCTATGATGTAGAGATACAGTTCATCAACGTGTGTTGCAGCTACCTTTTTTAAGGAGTGAATATATACGCTTGATTTCTGTGTATCTCGTCATAGCTAGGCGCCCTGCCGTAGTTCGTCCGAAGGTTGTCTGTCCTTGGTAGTTCACAAATATTTCTCCCTATGAATAATTCTGCCTTGTGAACGTGAATCTCTTACGAGATCCCAATTTCGAAAGTTGCCGTAGTGAGTTCAAATTCTCTCCCTTTATTATATTTACTGAATTCACGGTATCCCCAAGATCCGGCACCTTTCATTGTCACTGTCTCAATGTAGCTGTGTGTGGTTGAACGCTTAAATGTGGCACACTCATATGAGCTATAATTGTATGTATGTATGCATCTATATGTAAATTGTGCCTCCAGACGAGTGTGTTATGATGTAGAGATACAGTTCATCAACGTGTGTTGCAGCTACCTTTTTTAAGGAGTGAATATATACACTTGATTTCTGTGTATCTCGTCATAGCTAGGCGCCCTGCCGTAGTTCGTCCGAAGGTTGTCTGTCCTTGGTAGATCACAAATATTTCTCCCTATGAATAATTCTGCCTTGTGAACGTGAATCTCTTACGAGATCCCAATTTCGAAAGTTGCCGTAGTGAGTTCAAATTCTCTCCCTTTATTATATTTACTGAATTCACGGTATCCCCAAGATCCGGCACCTTTTATTGTCACTGTCTCAATATAGCTGTGTGTGGTTGAACGCTTAAATGTGGCCCACTCATATGAGCTATAATTGTATGTATGTATGCGTCTATATGTTAATTGTGCCTCCGGACGAGTGTGTTATGATGTAGAGATACAGTTCATCAACGTGTGTTGCAGCTACCTTTTTTAAGGAGTGAATATATACGCTTGATTTCTGTGTATCTCGTCAAAGCTAGGCGCCCTGCCGTAGTTCGTCCGAAGGTTGTCTGTCCTTGGTAGTTCACAAATATTTCTCCCTATATATAATTCTGCCCTGTGAACGTGAATCTCTTACGAGATCCCAATTTCGAAAGTTGCCGTAGTGAGTTCAAATGCTCTCCCTTTATTATATTTACTGAATTCACTGAATCCCCAAGATCCGGCACCTTTCATTGTCACTGTCTCAATATAGCTGTGTGTGGATGAACGCTTAAATGTGGCCCACTCATATGAGCTATACTTGTATGTATGTATGCGTCTATATGTTAATTGTGCCTCCAGACGAGTGTGTTATGATGTAGAGATACAGTTCATCAACGTGTGTTGCAGCTACCTTTTTTAAGGAGTGAATATATACGCTTGATTTCTGTGTATCTCGTCAAAGCTAGGCGCCCTGCCGTAGTTCGTCTGAAGGTTGTCTGTCCTTGGTAGTTCACAAATATTTCTGCCTATATATAATTCTGCCTTGTGAACGTGAATCTCTTACGAGATCCCAATTTCGAAAGTTGCCGTAGTGAGTTCAAATCCTCTCCCTTTCTTATATTTACTGAATTCACAGTATCCCCAAGATCCGACACCTTTCATTGTCACTGTCTCAATATAGCTGTGTGTGGTTGAACGCTTACATGTGGCCCACTCATATGAGCTATAATTGTATGTATGTATGCGTCTATATGTTAATTGTGCCTCCGGACGAGTGTGTTATGATGTAGAGATACAGTTCATCAACGTGTGTTGCAGCTACCTTTTTTAAGGAGTGAATATATACGCTTGATTTCTGTGTATCTCGTCAAAGCTAGGCGCCCTGCCGTAGTTCGTCCGAAGGTTGTCTGTCCTTGGTAGTTCACAAATATTTCTCCCTATATATAATTCTGCCCTGTGAACGTGAATCTCTTACGAGATCCCAATTTCGAAAGTTGCCGTAGTGAGTTCAAATGCTCTCCCTTTATTATATTTACTGAATTCACTGAATCCCCAAGATCCGGCACCTTTCATTGTCACTGTCTCAATATAGCTGTGTGTGGATGAACGCTTAAATATGGCCCACTCATATGAGCTATACTTGTATGTATGTATGCGTCTATATGTTAATTGTGCCTCCAGACGAGTGTGTTATGATGTAGAGATACAGTTCATCAACGTGTGTTGCAGCTACCTTTTTTAAGGAGTGAATATATACGCTTGATTTCTGTGTATCTCGTCAAAGCTAGGCGCCCTGCCGTAGTTCGTCCGAAGGTTGTCTGTCCTTGGTAGTTCACAAATATTTCTGCCTATATATAATTCTGCCTTGTGAACGTGAATCTCTTACGAGATCCCAATTCGAAAGTTTCCGTAGTGAGTTCAAATCCTCTCCCTTTCTTATATTTACTGAATTCACAGTATCCCCAAGATCCGGCACCTTTCATTGTCACTGTCTCAATATAGCTGTGTGTGGTTGAACGCTTAAATGTAGCCCACTCATATGAGCTATAATTGTATGTATGTATGCGTCTATATGTTAATTGTGCCTCCAGACGAGTGTGTTATGATATAGAGATACAGTTCACCAACGTGTGTTGCAGCTACCTTTTTAAGGAGTGAATATACACGCTTGATTTCTGTGTATCTCGTCATAGCTAGGCGCCCTGCCGTAGTTCGTCCGAAGGTTGTCTGTCCTTGGTAGTTCACAAATATGTCTCCCTATATATAATTCTGCATTGTGAACGTGAATCTCTTACGAGATCCCAATTTCGAAAGTTGCCGTATTGAGTTCAAATTCTCTCCCTTTATTATATTTACTGAATTCACAGTATCCCCAAGATCCGGCACCTTTCATTGTCACTGTCTCAATATAGCTGTGTGTGGTTGAACGCTTAAATGTGGCCCACTAATATGAGCTATAATTGTATGTATGTATGCGTCTATATGTTAATTGTGCCTCCAGACGAGTGTGCTATGATGTAGAGATACAGTTCATCAACGTGTGTTGCAGCTACCTTTTTTAAGGAGTGAATATATACGCTTGATTTCTGTGTATCTCGTCATAGCTAGGCGCCCTGCCGTAGTTCGTCCGAAGGTTGTCTGTCCTTGGTAGTTCACAAATATTTCTCCCTATGAATAATTCTGCTTGTGAACGTGAATCTCTTACGAGATCCCAATTTCGAAAGTTGCCGTAGTGAGTTCAAATTCTCTCCCTTTATTATATTTACTGAATTCACGGTATCCCCAAGATCCGGCACCTTTCATTGTCACTGTCTCAATATAGCTGTGTGTGGTTGAACGCTTAAATGTGGCACACTCATATGAGCTATAATTGTATGTATGTATGCATCTATATGTAAATTGTGCCTCCAGACGAGTGTGTTATGATGTAGAGATACAGTTCATCAACGTGTGTTGCAGCTACCTTTTTTAAGGAGTGAATATATACACTTGATTTCTGTGTATCTCGTCATAGCTAGGCGCCCTGCCGTAGTTCGTCCGAAGGTTGTCTGTCCTTGGTAGATCACAAATATTTCTCCCTATGAATAATTCTGCCTTGTGAACGTGAATCTCTTACGAGTTCCAATTTCGAAAGTTGCCGTAGTGAGTTCAAATTCTCCCCCTTTATTATATTTACTGAATTCACGGTATCCCCAAGATCCGGCACCTTTTATTGTCACTGTCTCAATATAGCTGTGTGTGGTTGAACGCTTAAATGTGGCCCACTCATATGAGCTATAATTGTATGTATGTATGCGTCTATATGTTAATTGTGCCTCCGGACGAGTGTGTTATGATGTAGAGATACAGTTCATCAACGTGTGTTGCAGCTACCTTTTTTAAGGAGTGAATATATACGCTTGATTTCTGTGTATCTCGTCAAAGCTAGGCGCCCTGCCGTAGTTCGTCCGAAGGTTGTCTGTCCTTGGTAGTTCACAAATATTTCTCCCTATATATATAATTCTGCCCTGTGAACGTGAATCTCTTACGAGATCCCAATTTCGAAAGTTGCCGTAGTGAGTTCAAATGCTCTCCCTTTATTATATTTACTGAATTCACTGAATCCCCAAGATCCGGCAACTTTCATTGTCACTGTCTCAATATAGCTGTGTGTGGATGAACGCTTAAATGTGGCCCACTCATATGAGCTATACTTGTATGTATGTATGCGTCTATATGTTAATTGTGCCTCCAGACGAGTGTGTTATGATGTAGAGATACAGTTCATCAACGTGTGTTGCAGCTACCTTTTTTAAGGAGTGAATATATACGCTTGATTTCTGTGTATCTCGTCAAAGCTAGGCGCCCTGCCGTAGTTCGTCTGAAGGTTGTCTGTCCTTGGTAGTTCACAAATATTTCTGCCTATATATAATTCTGCCTTGTGAACGTGAATCTCTTACGAGATCCCAATTTCGAAAGTTGCCGTAGTGAGTTCAAATCCTCTCCCTTTCTTATATTTACTGAATTCACAGTATCCCCAAGATCCGACACCTTTCATTGTCACTGTCTCAATATAGCTGTGTGTGGTTGAACGCTTACATGTGGCCCACTCATATGAGCTATAATTGTATGTATGTATGCGTCTATATGTTAATTGTGCCTCCGGACGAGTGTGTTATGATGTAGAGATACAGTTCATCAACGTGTGTTGCAGCTACCTTTTTTAAGGAGTGAATATATACGCTTGATTTCTGTGTATCTCGTCAAAGCTAGGCGCCCTGCCGTAGTTCGTCCGAAGGTTGTCTGTCCTTGGTAGTTCACAAATATTTCTCCCTATATATAATTCTGCCCTGTGAACGTGAATCTCTTACGAGATCCCAATTTCGAAAGTTGCCGTAGTGAGTTCAAATGCTCTCCCTTTATTATATTTACTGAATTCACTGAATCCCCAAGATCCGGCACCTTTCATTGTCACTGTCTCAATATAGCTGTGTGTGGATGAACGCTTAAATGTGGCCCACTCATATGAGCTATACTTGTATGTATGTATGCGTCTATATGTTAATTGTGCCTCCAGACGAGTGTGTTATGATGTAGAGATACAGTTCATCAACGTGTGTTGCAGCTACCTTTTTTAAGGAGTGAATATATACGCTTGATTTCTGTGTATCTCGTCAAAGCTAGGCGCCCTGCCGTAGTTCGTCCGAAGGTTGTCTGTCCTTGGTAGTTCACAAATATTTCTGCCTATATATAATTCTGCCTTGTGAACGTGAATCTCTTACGAGATCCCAATTTCGAAAGTTTCCGTAGTGAGTTCAAATCCTCTCCCTTTCTTATATTTACTGAATTCACAGTATCCCCAAGATCCGGCACCTTTCATTGTCACTGTCTCAATATAGCTGTGTGTGGTTGAACGCTTAAATGTAGCCCACTCATATGAGCTATAATTGTATGTATGTATGCGTCTATATGTTAATTGTGCCTCCAGACGAGTGTGTTATGATATAGAGATACAGTTCACCAACGTGTGTTGCAGCTACCTTTTTAAGGAGTGAATATACACGCTTGATTTCTGTGTATCTCGTCATAGCTAGGCGCCCTGCCGTAGTTCGTCCGAAGGTTGTCTGTCCTTGGTAGTTCACAAATATTTCTCCCTATATATAATTCTGCATTGTGAACGTGAATCTCTTACGAGATCCCAATTTCGAAAGTTGCCGTATTGAGTTCAAATTCTCTCCCTTTATTATATTTACTGAATTCACAGTATCCCCAAGATCCGGCACCTTTCATTGTCACTGTCTCAATATAGCTGTGTGTGGTTGAACGCTTAAATGTGGCCCACTCATATGAGCTATAATTGTATGTATGTATGCGTCTATATGTTAATTGTGCCTCCAGACGAGTGTGCTATGATGTAGAGATACAGTTCATCAACGTGTGTTGCAGCTACCTTTTTTAAGGAGTGAATATATACGCTTGATTTCTGTGTATCTCGTCAAAGCTAGGCGCCCTGCCGTAGTTCGTCCGAAGGTTGTCTGTCCTTGGTAGTTCACAAATATTTCTGCCTATATATAATTCTGCCTTGTGAACGTGAATCTCTTACGAGATCCCAATTTCGAAAGTTGCCGTAGTGAGTTCAAATCCTCTCCCTTTCTTATATTTACTGAATTCACAGTATCCCCAAGATCCGGCACCTTTCATTGTCACTGTCTCAGTATAGCTGTGTGTGGTTGAACGCTTAAATGTGGCCCACTCATATGAGCTATAATTGTATGTATGTATGCGTCTATATGTTAATTGTGCCTCCAGACGAGTGTGTTATGATATAGAGATACTGTTAACCAACGTGTGTTGCAGCTACCTTTTTAAGGAGTGAATATACACGCTTGATTTCTGTGTATCTCGTCATAGCTAGGCGCCTTGCCGTAGTTCGTCCGAAGGTTGTCTGTCCTTGGTAGTTCACAAATATTTCTCCCTATATATAATTCTGCATTGTGAACGTGAATCTCTTACGAGATCCCAATTTCGAAAGTTGCCGTAGTGAGTTCAAATTCTCTCCCTTTATTATATTTACTGAATTCACAGTATCCCCAAGATCCGGCACCTTTCATTGTCACTGTCTCAATATAGCTGTGTGTGGTTGAACGCTTAAATGTGGCCCACTCATATGAGCTATAATTGTATGTATGTATGCGTCTATATGTTAATTGTGCCTCCAGACGAGTGTGCTATGATGTAGAGATACAGTTCATCAACGTGTGTTGCAGCTACTTTTTTTAAGCAGTGAATATATACGCTTGATTTCTGTGTTTCTCGTCATAGCTAGGCGCCCTGCCATAGTTTGTCCGAAGGTTGTCTTTCCTTGGTAGTTCACAAATATTTCTCCTATATATACATATATAAATGTGAGACAAATTATCAACCAAACAGTGGTTAAACTAAAAAATATCGAGCGCTTTCGGCTTTTATCGCCTTCCTCAGAATACAAGCATAAAGTTACAAAAACAAACACATAAATGTCGCAATTCTTTTTTTAAAAAGTGTTTAAAAATGTAAACTGAGGAAGGCTTTTAAAGCCGAAAGCGCTCGATATTTGTTAGTTTAAGCACTGTTTGGTTCATAATTTGTCTCACATTTATCTTTGTAAATACCTATTTTCCCGGAATCCTCGTGATCCAGTGCTCCAGAAATGGTCTTTTAAGATGTATACGATTCTTTACCATATATATATATCACTCAGTTTACATTTTTAAACATTTTTAAACAAGTGGCACACAGTATACAAGATGTCATTAATTATCTAAAACTGCCATACGTAACAATACTTTAAACAATTATTACATTATGATTGTGTTTTCAGCCATTTAACACAGTTAGATTTAAAGTGTTTTTTTAAAGAAGTACATTCTCTAATATATGAAGGAATGCTTTTCCATATAATTGTTCCAGAGTATGACATACTCCCTTTAAACAATATTTGTTTGGTCTTGGAGTTATATAATTTAATTTGCATGCAGATCGTAGATTTCTCAGCGAGATAACAGCAGGATGAAACATATCACACATATATGACGGGTCTGTATTATTTGATACTCTATACATAAATTTTGCCTTTTGAAAAACTATACTTTGCTCGATATTAAGGGAATTTATGGTAACCAGTGCTTCATTTAGTGTTGTATATTGGTCGCCTAAAATAGTACGACATGCTCTCCGCTGCAAACGTTATAAAAGATGTATGTTAGTTTTCTTTGTATTTCCCCATGTTATATTACAATAATCTAGATGAGGTTGAACATATGCCTTATAAAATATTATCCGGTAATTTAAAGGAATATATGTTGTTATTCTTGACAGTAGCCAGATGTTGGCCGATATTTTCTTAGGAATATACATTATGTATATACTTCAAGTGTTCATTTATATGCATTCCTGGCATTTTATCACCTGTCGCAAGTTGCTTTTCAATTTTATTATATTTTAATGATAATTTATTATTTACAAGTCGTGCACGCTTTTGAGGTGTAGTAACTAAGAGCACTTTAGTTTTTTTCAGTGTTTAAAACCATACTATTATTAAGGCACTAAGCATTAAGAGCATTTAAAGCGGTTTCAATATTTTGCCCAATTACTGCTTTTGATGCGCTAGCATCGCAGATAGTGGTATCATCCGCATACATGTCTGTATTTGATAAAATACCATCACGACATTTAGGAAGGTCATTTATAAATAATAAGAATAGGAGTGGTCCTAAGATAAAGCCTTGTGGTACATCGTATGTGATTAAATGTTTATCAGAGAGACTCCATTTATTGAAACGTTTTGATTCCTATCTGTTAGATAAAATTCAAACCACTTAACTGTACTGTCACTACATTTATATATCTGAAATTTGTTTAAAATAATATTATAATCCACTAAGTCAAACGCTTTTCTAAAATCAACCATTATTACACCAACACATTTACCCTCATTTAATCCTTTTAACCACTTGTCAGTCATATGAACTAAAGATGTTTCGCAGTTATGACTTTTTCTAAATCTACTTTGAGATGTGCATAACAATTATAATAATTTAAAAAATCAATGAATGAGTTGTGTACATGTTTTTCAATCAACTTGGAAATAGTTGGTAAAATAGAAATTGATCTGTAGTTGTTTACGTTAGCAGATGCACCTGATTTGAATAAGCGATTAACCTTAGCAGCTTTCCAAGTATATGGGAAAATGCCCTGTCTTATACTACAATTAATAATATATGCAATACCTTTTGATATAACATCGGCTGATTAGGTCCAATTTGGTCTAGTCCAGTTGCTTTGGATGTATCTAAACTGAGAAGCATTTTACGAGTTTGTTCTTCTGTTATGAGGAGAATGTTAAAATACATTTTGTCTGGAACAGTGCGTTTTACAAATTCTTTTACTTCTGCAAAGTCTGAATTTGGAATAGGCTCTTTTAAATTTGCAGCTATATTAACAAAAAACAATATTAAACTCATTTTGCCATCTCGAAATTATCTGTTATTTCTTCACCATTTTTATTGATTTGATTTATAGAATTTCTATTTTGCGACGTTCCTGTGGAGGCACCGTTGTCTTTAAATATTTTCCATATTGACTTTGGATCTGATTTTCCTTCTTCAATTTTCCTTTCATAAGAGGACTTCTTTGATTCTTTAATCAAATTACATATGTTATTTCTTAAAATTCTGTAATTTTGAACACTTTTTTTGCTTTACATTTATCTCTTTCCTTTATTGCATCTAAAATATCAGAATTAATCCAATCAGGTTGATGGACTTTTGTAACCCTATGTATTCTAAGCGGCATATGCTTATCAATAACACTTGAGAAATTTGTCACACAGGTGTTAAATAAGTCATTTGCATCTGTATAGCTTTCATGTGTGCTCCATGATATGCTTTAAGATCATAAATAAAGTTTTCGTCAACAAATGTTTTAAAAGACCTATACTTAATAGATTGATGACTATTATTTTATCTTTAAAATTGAATTTACGTGTACAGAAAATTGGATAGTGGTCACTAATGCCAAGTTTTTGTACTTTAACACATATAATACTTTCTTCAAAGTTAGTATAAGCATGATCTATGAGAGTTTTTGAACTTGTACATTCTCTTGTTGTTTCTTTTACTATTTGAACAAGCCCTAATGACGAAATATAATCAGACCATTCTATATTTATCTGTGGATTAAGTATATCACGATTTATATCTCCCAGAATAATTAATTATGTTTCCTCTAATTGAATTTTTTCTAAGTGTTCATCAAAATATTCTTTCAATATTACCCTAGACTCGGAGTGTCTGTATATATAACCAATAAGAAATGGTTTACTTTTATTTTGCTTTATCTCAGTCCATATAATTTCTATATTATCATCTTCTAAATCGGTTCTTCTAGTACAATTAACGCCATTTTTAACATAAACAATCAAACCACCACCTCCGTTTACTACTCTATCCCTTCGAAATGGAACTTGATAACCATCTACATAGAATGATTCAGTTGTATGGTCACTAGTAAATTTTGTCTCACTGATTCCACGGACATCAATTTCATTTAAAGGTGAATATAGATATAACAATCGAACAGGAAAAGCAGCATTCAAGGACGACAGTCAACCACAAACACACACAGAAACAAAGAACAAATTTAAAGATGAATAAAAGGCCAAATAAGACATCACAAACACAAAAGGGTTGACAATAGGGCTACAGCCTTGGAATGGTCAGTGGCAAAAAAAGCCGCTGGGGGTTTAAACCAGATTCTAGGGTACTAAACCTCACACTTACCCTACTGTCAACGCAATAAAACGGGACAGTGTAAATAAAGATATCCCAACCATGCACTATTCTCTAACCAACAAGGCAGCATTAATAGGCAATATAAGTAAAACACAAAGATGCTCTTGTATATATAAATACAAAAAAACAATAGCATAGAAAGCCACAAAGAAGGTACTAAGTGACTTGGCAGGAGCCAGAGCAACAAGAGAATAAACCATTGAGGGCACGACAAGACAAGACTGCAGACAGCTTTAGGTAGACGTCATCATAGGGTCCGCAGCCTGTCCGGTCATTGCACAATTAGGGAAGAAAGCATAGTAAAGCGAACTGTAAATAGGTCCACCATCAAGCAAGCAGTGCGTTGCAAAATGATAGGGTCATAACCTCTTTTGATAAACATTTTAACAAGTTTAACAAAGATAATATGAAAGTGATCATGGCCAAGGATCTTACGAAGTTTGTAAATCACTTCACCATAGAAGACAGGATGTGATAGTCCTTGTCGCAGAAGAGTTCTTAAATTACTTTTTTATTTGGAAAGAAGATCAGTGTTACGATGACAGTATTTTGCCAAGGTTTTACGAAGTATATAGTAACGGTAACCCTGATGGAGTACCGTCTTAGTTATACAAGGATTACGAATATTAAAATAATCAACTCGAGTACAAGCTCTAGAAAAACGAATATTAAAACCTTTTTTTATTTAACATAGATCCGTTAAGTGTGCAACATTTGATATTTGTTTATGTGTTTGAGTTCTTTTTATTGAATGTGTCAATAAAGGCAGATTGTCATTGTTCTCATAATCACATGTACATATGATATATAACATCACAATTTTCACATAACTATCTGCGTGTCTGTGACAGTTGGAATCATTGCCGTGACCCTATACAAAGTTCCTACATACGTCCTGTTTGTGACCTATGAGACCACATGTCCAACATTTCACTGGTTGCCGATGTCTGCAGTCGTCGGTGTTGTGGTTAATTTAATTACAATTGAAGCACTTTCTGTCTCTCGCATCTCTTGAATTTGCGAAGTTAGCTTTTGAGCTGAATTGTTGAAATGGTTTTCCGGCGAAAATGCACTTGGTGAAGTCATGCACAATTTCAACTGCTTCGTTTATAGTGGCTAGCACTCGCTTGGTTCCTGGTTTGGATGGGTGGATGTGGTCCCTTTCATTCAGAAAACGAGTTAATAGTTTTACAGTTTTGTGGTGAAAGGAACGGTAGTTGTCAATCCACAGTTCTGATTTTCTTTAATACAACGGGACTATTTTGCTTTCCTGTATAGCGAATCTCTTGACGTGACGCGCGATGTTGTGCAACTGGTTAAAATATCCCTATCTGTAGCTTTTATTTGATGATTTTACAAGTTATATCATCATCATAGGTGCATTAAACTATATATTTTTATACTGCTCTTGAAATATCTAATGTACTGATGCATTTTTCAAAATATCAAATAATAATCTAATTATACTTTTTTCAACTTAAAATTGAGAAAAACGTTTGACCGATAGTCAAAAGGTGTGGGGTCTATCACTTACAGTTGTGAAAAATGACAGATGTAACAAGTGTTTAAATTCTTTAAGGGAGAATTAGCGAAAAAGACATGCTTCCGTGCACGGATTTATACGAAATTTTCGTGGCGGCAAACGCCGTGGCGGCAAACGCCGTTATAACGTTAAATGACGGAACATTTTTTGTTACGTATTAACAGGAGGCAGCAAAAAAAACACGGTGAAGGGTAAGCGCTAAGATATTGGGCAGAAATTGAATTTTAAGTGTGAATGCCTAATTAGAATGTAAATTTCAACGTTGAATATTTATTACATACTTATTATTTTATATATCACTAAAATGCACGGAAAACTGCTTTCAGATACAGAATTATTATCAATTTCAGTGTCAAACTAACGTAACGTAATGTCATTCAAATTTTAAAGTCTTAATGCGATGTAACACTTTAGAAAATATAGCATTTCAGCGACCACACGTTTAACGCACGACATAGTAATTAGCAAACGAAATAGCTGACACAAGTGTAGATCCTCTACAAACAATGCACATACATTTGTCTTTTCATTGATGCAATGATACTGTATCTTAACTTTGATATATGATTTTTTCAGTAAACGAAAAGTCTTAATGAAATGTCACAACGTTGTTTGTTAGATGTCAAACGTTAAAAAACGTCACATGCTGAAACTAATATATATAGATTGAATGTCCGAAAACGATTCCGGCCTTCTCTCCTTGTATATTCATTATTCTACATTATCACTTTATCACGTTTTAAAGTAATGAGCGCCTGAGTTTGAAATGAGCAGTAAGTATTTAACAGTAAGTATTTACCCATGGAAATAATTTTACTACAATCTTAAAGTCAGAATATTCTTATTGTTAACCGTAACAGAGATGATAGAGACATTGTGTCAAGTATTTGTGTATAATATTATTATGTGGCTTCGTTAAAAAAGGCAGGCTGACTTTTTAACTCTTGTGTTTACATAAACATTACCTGTGCTATAAATAAACCCATTGGGTCTGCACACTTCCTGTGCTGTGCTTAGCGTCGGCGCAGCGTGTAGGGAATACAGCGTAATTAGTACACAAATATCTATTCAGCATAGTGTGTACAGTTTAATATTATTCAGTTTATTTGTTAGCGTAATTCTCTAAGTTGTAACGCTTCCGAGTGCTTCGCCAACTGTTTCAGTTTATTTGTAATAAGCATATTCTGCCTTTAAATAGTATAAGCGGGATACTTGCAACGAAATAATTGAATTTTTTAATTGTGTAATTGTTTTAAACTTGCTATTTAAATGAAACCGCCAAAATGTGAACTTGTTAATGTTGGCGGTGAAAATCCTCTGAATGAACCGTTAACCTGCCGAGGGCGTCGTATCTTTATGCAAACTTTAATGATGTTTTTGATGTTGTTCTATGAGTGTAACCACGTCTATATATAATACAAATACTATTTAGAAAGAATATTAATTTACAACACCTTAGGGAACAAAATAAGAGTAGTAAATAAGTACTCAAAGTTGTATTTTACACATGTTTAGGGTATTGATGCTAATAATGGTAATAATTGACTTTTTCCTGACATAAAAAAATACATATCCGATTCAAGTATATTGTAACGGAATCAGTCTTTCAAACTATTAAGGTGTTATAGACATAATGTCGTCCTAATTAACGAAAACAACGTCTTGACGTTGTAACGCTACTTTGCACCAACATCGCGCGTCACGTCCTTGCGTTTTACTCCAAGCCCATGCGCATTTAAATTTTCAATGGAATGGTTTGTTCCATCTAAATGGATGGCCACCGGATCTGGTTTATGATTTCGCGTGAGTGTAGACGTGAAACTCATGTACCTACCATACAGCCATGATTCCTTGTTCTTTAAGTATCCGCAGGACACCCTACCGATCTCCGTACGCACTTTTCCGGCGAGTTTTCCGAATGCATCAAGCAATGCCTGCATACACACCCAACGTATGTTAATAGAACAAACCCTAAATACTACAACTGCAAGCAGAAAACTCACCAAAGAGATGAAAGCTATACCGATAATGTCGGTGTTTGAAGGCTACTACTAATGTTCGTGAAATTCATTGTTTACGTTCGAAATAATCTCGTTCTCGTGTGACGTCTCCTTCCGTATTTTGAAACTTATCCCCGCTCTACTCACACACCTGGCAATTCCAGGTTGTTCATTTGTGTCAGTTGTGGGCGGGTTGAAAAGACAGGGAAAGTAGCATTCAAGGAGGACAGTCAACCACAAAACACAGAAACAAACACGCAAACAGACAAACAAGAAGGCAAAAGCAAAAATAAATACAAACGACATCACAAACACAAAAGAGTTGACAATAGGGTTACCGCCTTGGAACGGTCAGTTGCAAAGTAGGCCGCTGGGGGTTTAAACCGGTTCTAGGGTGCACGTATCAGCGCGAGAAATATCGAAATGTAAACATTCCAGAAAATGTCTGCTTAAAAACATGGACAGTCGTACGAAAATGCCTAGCTAGACGAGGTATTCTTCTCTTTGGTGAGTTTTATGCATGCATGCGTGGTATTTAAGGTTTAATCTATTGAAATAGAAATTGCTTGATGTCTTTAGAAACCTATTTGACAATGATACCTATATATCTATAAAGCGCGGCATCGTAGCTTCATGGTAGGTACACACCATACGAGCTACGATACTCGCAGCTAGCGCAGTTGATATTCCCTTTCACTTTGTAAGCTTGTCCATCATAAGCAGTCAGCTGATGTCTCCTTAATGTGATAACAGACTATACCTTTTTTTCGCTGCACATTTCTCGGTTTTGGTGTGCTTGTTTGTAGGTGTTGTTATGCTTTCTTTGTACAAAATGTCCTGTAAATTGTATGCTTTCTGCGTACAAGAATGTCATGTACCTCTCCCACCCCCTCCCCCACCCACCCGCTGTAGATGTTCCTTTATATCATTACGCCTTCTTTGGTACGATGCGTCTTTTTTGAGCTAATGCGTTTAGCCCTAATTCCAAGTCCGAATAGTATGGCTTTTCTTTCATTTTACTAGGATGATCCGACATTATGTGTAATTACAGATGTTTGTCCGTCTCTTCCGCGTTCAGGTCCGTTTGAATCATACCACTTTCCAGAGATGTAACGAGATCTCTCTCTCTCTGATCCGGTATGCAATAACATAGTATACCAGACAGCTATGCACCATAGGTAACAGTAACAACCGGACAGACTCTGTGAATGACCGAACATTATTCATCCCTTAGATAATATAAACACGTTGAAATAAGTGTGGTCTTTTACGTCATTTTCAACACATGTAAGGTTCTATATGACGGTCGATTTTTTGTGGTGGAGGCAGACCACCCACTTTTCAGGGGTAGAACCAGTACTGTACACCTCCCGCCATCCGTAAGAATCGACACTTCCTCACTTACAAGTCAAACTCCCAGTGGGATTCGAACCCGCAGCGGTGAGAGGCGAAGGTTTACAATGCAAGGTCGTTCATTATTCGGCCACGGAGACGCTTTATAGTAACACACACAATATAAACAACATCAAATACGACATTAAATAAATGAAGAGAGCTTATACATGTTATGATATTATATATTTTCTACTCATAATGCAATGTTTTTTGTCTTTTTATGTAGTAATACAGCGATGTTGATTGTTAATCATCTTGCAGATATTAATTATATTTTTATAACGTGCCAATTATAAGGCAAGAAAAGTACTATGTTTGTATCTTTGCCGTAATAACAGACGGTTCCTAAAAATACCATTTTTGCTCGAGAAACCTTCCCAGTTTTAATTAAATTATCTTTTAAAGTAATACCGGAAAAATTACAAAACAAAATCGTTTATCCAAACCCAGTCCAGGTGTTCAGGTCATAAACTAATGTATATGTGCCGATTACATATATTTACGGGTTCTTAAAATACCCGAGATTGAATACTCGTTATATGTTTTGGGTTTTAGTTTGGCTGGTTAAAGCCGTTTATATAGTGTCTATAGAGTTCGGCTTTTCAAGATATATGATAGATATGGTATATCTTGGCATTTGGGTTTTCCCTAGAACCAATCCCGCCTCACAACTACCAATTAAAACGTGTCCCAACTAGTTCATAGAATTTTTCATTATAGGGTTTAAAGTGTTTTTGAAGTTTAGTCAAATGACTTTGATCCAACACCGGAGGTTCTCTACCTTTGTTATTGGCAGAACAACCAGTAATACGCAAGCAATAAAATCCCTTCGTCTCGTTGTAGAAAAATTTCTCTTCAGTTATGTATGTTCGAATTCCAAGAAATTGTTCCGTATGATCCATGCTTCCAAACAGGTCTGTCTTGAACTTGTCTCCGTCTACTATAAGAATTTGTTTTCTCGGAAAGAACAGCAGCCATTTTTTAAAGAAAGTGCTATATCTTGAGTTTACGAGGTACATGCAGTCAGCGTTCACATCTCCCGATTGGTCAAATGCACATTCCTCGAATGTTTTAAGTTCTTGACGTTTCGGAGAATGGACAACCTGAAAATAATGATTGTCTTTTAAAAGAAATTATTTTGATACACTCTTCTGAAAAAGTTTTTTTTAAGGGAGTGTAGCTGCTATATTGTGACTGTTTTTAAAGATCTTTTTTATGTTATTCTGTTCATCCAAACTTCTTTGCGATTTATCTTAGTGTAACTATTCGCTAGCATAGACTGATGCTGCTAACGAAACCAGAAAGCATACACATAATAAGTTTAATACTTTTATTTGTTTCTAGAAAGGTTTGTTTGTTGCTTGTTTCAATGGTGTTTTACGTTATTTTCAGCACATGTTAAGGCATATCTAAAGGCTGGTTTATTTGTGGTAGAGGCAGACTACCCCATTTTCCCGGATATAACCAGTACTGTCTACCTCCCGCGATCTGTAAGAATCATCGACACTTTCGAGTCGAGCTCCCAGTGGGATTCGTGACAATCCCAGCTCCCAATGGGATTCGACCCACAGCGGTGAGATCTTTTTTTAGAAAAGAATGGAACAAGCTAATGGGGAACTCAGACATAAAATAAATGTGTACACCTGTAATGGTCATATACCACTATTGCATTTCCTACAGGCCTCCATTATAGCCTTTTGGCCTACAACCCCTATTTCTATATTCGAATGGATGATAAAACCTAACTTTTTTTAAAGAACTATCTTAGAGATATCAAAAATGACCATCAAATCGGGTATAATCTGATGCTTTCAGCCTTTAATAGTTCACTGAAGGTGGCCAACCCCAGACTGGCAGTAAAGACATTTTACTTTTTGCAAATATACTCTCAGTAAAATTGTATCCATAAAAATGCAAATTTCGGTCAGAATATCCTAAATCAACATGTTTTATGATGGAAACATAATATTTTGATGTTTTATGGGGATTTGTTATGATTTGGATAATTTAATCCAATCAGAATCTACCTTACAATCTGACTATTTGCCCTAATAGACCCTATACTTTTTTCAACCAATCAGAAGCCTCAAATCGATAGTGGTATCTGACCTAATGAATGATCGAACGGTTTCCTAAAAGCATATATGCTGATATCAGTTGGTTTATTAGTGTTTTTACTAAAGTTTCTTTGAAATGTCACGAAATAAATATCTAACATGGTCACCTTTATCAGTATTTATTAAATTCACACTAGCGTTCATTTAGTGCAGTATTGCGGCTGTAAAAAGTCTCCCCCTGCTACGAATCAGTAGTGTTATTTTTACTGGTCCTTTGGGACCAAAGAGCCCAATATGGGTGGCTTTGAAGTAGAATACCGCTTAAGCCGGTGCTAGTGGGCGTGAGAGGTGTTGCTTCTTTCATTACTTCTCATGAACAGACTCAATAAAACCGAGTCTGCTGCTTTATTCTCTTAATTGTGTTTGTTGCTCCCAAAGGATCACCTTTATCAGTATTTGTTAAAATACGCAATGTTGATTGGTTAATTGGGTGGTCTGAAAAAAGCTAAATGGACCTCTGACGTCATGTTGTTGTTTTGCATCTGACGTTTAAAATGACGTCTCAACGGTTAACGTGTTTTCTGACGTTTATTCCTTGAATACATACCTGTAAGTAATGTGAAATAGCTCGATCAATGGGGTTCCGTACCATCAACATCAGCTTCATATTCGGGTTCACTTGATAAATGCGGTCCGGTGCGAACTTCGACCAGAAAGAATTATGTGCCCTATCAATGCTGATTTGGTCCGAGGAGCTACACATCATTTTGTCTTTATACCAATCGATCGACTTATTGGCATTCTTCATGAAATACCCCGTTGAAAACATAGCTTGAGCCATTGCTACTTGAGGATGAATGGCAAGGTATTTACTAAACATTGTCGTCCCAGATTTCGGCACACCTGTATCGAACAACATTTTTGCAATTAGTAATATTAAAATATTGAAAGGCCACTTCTCATTTGACATTGACCACTCTTGTGTTTCAGCATTTGTGTAGGTTCGAGGGGTGAGAGGGTAGGGAGAACGGTCTTGGTTAACATTCAACGTTCTACTGCTACAACTTGGTGTCAATGAGCTTAGGCTAATGCTTAACATTTTATGGTGCTGCCTCATTACCGTAGGCACATATCATAAGGCATTCAGTCACATAATCCAGGCAGCGGCATCCTAGCTCTACCCTTTATATGCTGAACGTCAACCGAGAGAGCTATTAGAAACAATCATGAAATCTTCCTTATCCGGGGATCATGTCAATTGCCTGAGGGATGAGACTGAGACAAATTGCAAACTGTTTATACATATTACATAGATTATGTTGATCAGTTTATTGATGTGTTACCACTCGGGTTTAAGTAAGGGTTAGGGTTAGGGTTAGGGATGTTCAAGTTTACAAAATATTTGTAAGAAACTAAATTTATGGTATATGAAAAATAACACAACCTTAATGGCAGAGACCTATTGGGTTACTTGCCGTACAATTGTAACATGTTTTCACCTTTTGCTTCTAATATATTCTCTCAAATATGTTACCCATAATAGGGATCTATTTCAGGCATTCTTACTATTATCATAACTTTAAACTGTTTAACACATTTTCTGGAAGCTCACTGATTTAGCATCGTTGACAGGGCAGTACTGATAACTGAATATAGCTATTCCAGCAAGGGACTTAAATATTACATAGAGGATCTTAAACGAGTTCCCATTTCATATAAGATTTATGAAACGAATTATTTTAATTTTAACGAGAATTTTGGCGAGTTAAGATTAAAAATAATTCATAACGAGTTTCATAAATCTTATATGGAATTGGAACGAGTTTAAAATCCTTTTTATCACATAACATTGCAATCAAATTAGTAAAAATTAATTGAGATGGACATAGACCCGCCACGACGTCAGACACACTTTAGCGCCAAAACGTCATAAAATATGTGACGTCGTCACGTCGCGTCTCACACATAACGTTGCGTATAAAAGAGTTCGTGTTTTACCTCTTTACAACATAGCAATTTACGCCAACTTTTTAACAAACCGACAACAATGTTTTGTATAACGTGCATTATTTTTATAAGCTGAAACAAATAAAAAGTTTATGATTCAGATCGGGGTGAATTTGTAATAAATAAAATAGTTTCAGTTAATAAACTTGCGTAGTGTTACAGGTTTAAATCAACCAATCAAAATCGTTCCATAACATAAAGTGTTAATTAACCAATCATATAAATAAGTGTTTCCCTTGGAAATGTGTTGATATTTACTCACAACGTATTTCAATTATCTATGAACTGTATTCAAAGGTAGACAAATCCTGAATTACTGATAAAATAACCCGTTAAGGTTATTAGAAGATAACTTCAATCAGTTACACCCCTGACTAGGGATTGAATATATTGGTAACATTAGTTTATGGCTTCTTTAAGTTTGTTCAAATGGTGACACTGTGGTAAATTTGGCCCCAACCCGGGTGTCATAATTTTATAAAGATTAAGATGGGGGAAATTAGAAACATAAACTTCTTCTCTGAAACTGCAAGAGCAAAATACAGGGATAACTGTACTGAACTTTTGAATTTTACGACAGTATATCATCGCTCTATGGTCACAAATGTGTTTAATGGCGACGCATTAGCGGCGCCGTTAAATACGATTTGCGACCGTAAAACGACTGATAAACTGTCGCAAAAGTCAACAGTTCAGTACTGGTTAAACCGTTGTCAGGGGTTTTGACAATTTTTCATACAAACGCTTTCAAATAAAAAAAAATGACGTCACGTTTTGACGATTAACGTCACGTGACTGGATTTGCGACTGGTTATGCACTATTTAATACTCGGACATTTGTGAACGTCAACCAATCGGATTGCACGGCTTTTGTCAAGTGTGTTAGAATGTGTAATATTTGCAAATTTTAGCGCTTCAGAGACGCCGAGATAGAATCTTCCGCACGCATGCCGACATTTTCTAAAAATAATCAATAATTTATTCAATAAATTATTAAAAATTTAATTTAATAATTTATCAATCAAAAAATCAATCAATCAATCACCCGATCAATCAATCAATCAGTCAAACAATCAATCTGTCAATCAATCAATCAATCAATCAATCAAGTATTTATGTACATTTCGGTGTGATTCTTAACTATCTTTCGCTATATGTCATTTGACAGGTTTGTAAAATACTGTCCTAAACAAGGATTTACCTTCAGGTTGTTTAAAGTCTTGAGATCTATTAACTGCAACATGTTAGGGTGTTTACAAAAACAAATTATATAGTGTTTTCTAAGACTATGATAAAGAGGGCATTCAAACAGAAAATGGAATTCATACACAAGCATATTGAAATGACACTTCCTTTCTTCAAAGCAGTTTTTCTAGTGTTTTTTTTTAAACCTTCCTGCTTCTAAAAAAATCATAACACGGTATAATCGTTTATTTTGAAGTGGAAAATGCGGGCCCCGGTTCTCCATAGATCAGATCAGTCTGAGTACTCCGCTAAGTAATCCCTTGCAAAACAGTTCATGAACCTTTTCCACATTATTTGATTTACAGAATCCTCATACTTCACAACTATAATTCAACTAGGGGAAACTAACTTATCAAAGAAATCCAAATAGTGTTTAACAGTTATATCTTTAAATCTATACAGATATTTGTTAAGTATACAACTACCTTTCTGTGCTTGGCAGGACAATGTTTGTTGTGCATCTGCAAATAACCTCCAGTAGTAAAGGATCCCTAAATAGACGAAACGACTAGCACTCTTCAGCACATTGTCATTATAGCAAAGACGTAAGTTTCGGGGCCAAATACCACTTTTTCGAAAAACCAAAATTTTGTTTTAGTTAGTTTCTACTTTTTACGATAACCAGAAAGAACATTCTCAAGCCATCTTGCAAATCAGCATACATTAACACAACTATTTTGAGTATCTCTAAATTAAAACCGTCTATGCCTTTTGATATAAATTCTTCCTAATCTACAGATCTTTAAGATATATACAGAATAAAAAACGAGATAAACATTCCCCCTGTCTCACTCCCAAATGGCAGTTAGATTCATCACTCAAGCAATTACCTGTGAGAAGTGTTGGCATGAACATGAGGACGCCAAACATTATTTTATGCAATGTCCGTTTTATTTAAATGAACGATTTCGTATTTTTCATGCTAAACGTCCATTTCACTTTTTCATGCTACCCGTCCATTTCACTCGCTTAGCGTTCGTGTATTTTTATTTGGAAAAGATAGTTATACAGATAAAGATAATAGCACTATGTTTAATCATGTACAAATATACATTAAAAATACTAAACGATTTGATAACGACTAGACGTTATATACACTATTATGACACTCGCTCGGGGCAGGACCCTACAACCATAGCATCATCATTCATTCATTCTTGTTTAATCATTCCCAGCACTTTATTCTATTTACGCCTCTCCATTTTTTTCTTTCTCTTTTGTTTATCGACTAATGTATTTGAATTATTTATGATAAGTATATTGCCATCTTGTTAACTGTTAATACAATATTGTTGGGACTGGCCTTTATTAATGTTGGAAGAACTTGTGGCCCAACCACTTTTTTCCTCGAGTGACATTCATTCAGTATCAAATTTATGCTGTTATATAACTTTACGTAAATGTTTCCAATTAACAAAACTGCATATGATTTTAATAAAGACTCTATAAAAACATTTTATTCCGATTCATTTGGCTATTCCATTTACTGTTCTAAACTAATGTTCTAAACATCTATATGAATGTTTGTCTAAAGAAGAAATTAAAAATAGTTTAACTTTAAACCAGTGTGTTTTTTAACAAATATGTTAAGAAAGTAGTTCCGGCAAAGTTATATCATCACTAGTGACGATATAAAAAGACGATATAACTTTTTTTATGTGATACTAAAATTACGTCATTCATAGTTCAGTTATGTAATAATAATGTCTATCAACCTGACGAGGACATTTTAATGGTAGGTTTTTGAATGGGGAGTTGCGAATAGTGTTTTAAGTTTGTTGAAATAACGCGTGATCAATTAAATAAATCCATATCTCAACTTAACGGGGGACAAATTGGAGGACCATGTGGCAATGACAGCTTAGTTTCATATTTATAAAAGTTGTTTAATGTATTTTTTAGATGTTGGTTATTTTCCAGAGGATTGGTGCGATGGGCATATTATACCATTATATAAAAAAAGCTCGATAACCATGACAACTATCGGGGAATTACTTTACTCAATACACTGGGTAAATTATTTACACGAATTTTAAACAATATATTGTCTATTTGGGCCAAGACATACTGTTACAGGCATCAACATAATCCAGAGGAAAAAACAGAAACGCTCTACCAATGAGAATGCATTCTGGAAGTCGCTTCTGGCATTTTCTGTTGGTATCCAGCATGTCTTTCCGACCAAGTCGAGTCAACACATTCCGTTCGTGAACTGTTAGGTTTGCAACTGAAATTAATATTAAATTATACATAATTAGAATTAATAATCAACTGACAAATAGTATTTAAATTAAATGTTTTAAAAAATACTATATCATGAAATAAACATACTTTTTTCACACAGAGTAAATCATGACAACTTATTTAGAAAAACGTCAGTTATATGGGTAGTTTTGTGAAGAATCCGGTCAGATACAAGCATCCAATCGTACAAACCCACGGTTCTGGAAGTACTATCTTATAATATTAAAAGTAATAGTCCATATTTAAAATCTCATTAAAGATGAATGGCCAACCTTTTTGTAGAATTATCAACACATTTAACTCTTAAACGTCATATTTCTTGACAGTCCCGGAGAGAACCGCTACTAAGTTGTATGTGAAAATAAGTATTATTTATGTCACAGGGCTAGAAAAATGTGCAGCCAGACCGGGGCTCGAACCCGGGACCTTCGGACTACCGTTCCGATGCTCTACCGACTGAGCTAGCCGGCCGGACAATGCACCATCAATCTACCTGTTAGATATCCATAACCGTGACACACTCCCCCTACAGACTGAAATTCGTCCTCGAATTTCCATGGGTACAGAGAATCATTTGCATGTTTCTCGTGGTTCTTATAATTAAAACCCCAACTCCCGGCATAAATGGCGATCCCGGACGAGCCCCCAAATATAACAGGTGGTGAAAAGTCGTTCCTCAACCGGGACTCGAACCCAGGGTCTCTGGTTTACCGTACCAGGGCTCTAACCGCTGAGCTATCGAGGACACACGGTTAGGAATCGATATTTCACCATATACCTGTACCCGGTTACATTTACTACCTTTACTAAATGAGGTAATTCTGAATTATATAGCTGCAGAACTATTGCCAGATAGATAAATACATTTACCTGTGTATTAATTAACCTCTTCAAAGTTTTCTACGTCATCAAATAAAATCTTATTCTCGCTTTTCACAGATATTGCAATGTGGGAATTGTAAATATCTATTGTTGTGTATTGATTTTCGATTTAAATAAACATAAACCTGTTCATGAAACAAAACATGGCCGAAGAACTTTAAACGTAGATATAAAAATCAAACAGGAAATTTGGCATTGAAGGACCACAGTCAACCAAAAACACGCACAAACACACAGAATAATTAAAAAGATGAATAAGAGGCGAGATATGACATCACAAACGTAAAAAGGATGACACTAGGCTACCGCCTTGGAACGCAAAAAAAGCCCCTGGGTCTTTAAACCAGGTTCTATGGTGCACCAAACCTTATTCATTCCCTATTGACATCCCAATAAAACGGGACAGTGTAATACGCCAGGTTAAATACTCTAAAACAAGGCAGCATTAATAAGCAATATACGTATAAAACATAAATCATCATGTGTATATGAATATACAAAAGCCTTGAAAGTCACTAATCAAGTACTCAATGACTTGGAAGAAGACAGAGCAAAAAGAAAACAAACCATTTTGGGTGAGACACCACACGATTAAAGACAAACATCAAACACTTAGGTAGACGACATCATAGGATCCACAATGTCATCGCACAATGTCATCGCACAATCAAAGAGGAAAGCATAGTGGCGAAATGTAAATGCCATTGGATAAATCACTAAACATTCAGTGCGTTAAAAAATGATACGGTCATAACCTCTTTAGATAATTTTTTAACAAGATTAATAAAGATTGTATGAAAGTGATTATGACCAAGGATCTTACGTTTTAAATTACATCACCATAGAAGTATGGTTGTGATAGTCCTTTTCGCAAAAGAGTTCTTAAGCTACTTTTATATTTTAAAAGTAGATCAGGGTTACATTTACAAAGTTCTTTTCGAAGTTTAAGGTAACAGTAGCGCTGCTGTAGTACCTTCTTAAATATTACGAATAGTAAAGTCCTCACCATAACTACAAGCTCTAGTCCTCACCATAACTACAAGCTCTAGTCCTCACCATAACTACAAGCTCTAGTCCTCACCATAACTACAAGCTCTAGTCCTCACCATAACTACAAGCTCTAGGGCGAAAATAAGCTGAGAAACATAGACTATTTATCTCACCATTTTCAACAGAGATATGTAAATCAAGAAAACATGCGACAGTATCAGAAATGTCAGCTTTGATGAGTTGCAGTTATTTAGGATAGAAAGCATTAAAGATAGTAGAAACATAAGGATTGTCAATGTTCAATATGCCATGCAGGTATCGAGAGGTGACATTAAAGGCTTCTGTGCATGTTTATGGTTGACTGTGATCTTTAAATGCTACATTTCTATTTTCTGATCATGTCTGATCCTATAGAAACCACAGCAATCAAACACAATGGCACCGTAGGTCCGCACTGCATCACAAACCGAAATTATTTGTTTGTTTGTATGGTGTTTTACGTCATTTTCAACACATGTAAGGTTATATATGACGGTTGATATTTTTTTGGTGGAGGCAGACCACCCACTTTTCCTGGGTAAAACCGGTACTGTACACCTTCCGCCATCCGTAAGAATCGACACTTCCCCACTTACAAGTCGAGCTCCAGTGGGATTCGAACCCGCAGCGGCAAACGGCGAAGGTTTACAACGCAACGTCGTTAACCACTTTAACCGAAATGAAGGAGCATATTTAAAAAAGTCAATGAAAATGACAATACATACCATAAAGAGCGGTGAAGACAGATGTACCGACTTGTACCATAAAGAGCGGCGAAGACAGGGTTACCGACTTGTACTATAAAGAGCGGCGAGGACAGAGTTACCGACTTGTACCATAAAGAGCGGCGAAGACAGGGTTACCGACACAGAGTTATCGACTTGTACCATAAAGAGCAACGAAGACAGGGTTACCGACCTGTACCATGAAGAGCGGCGAGGACAGAGTTACCGACTTGTACCATAACGAGCGGCGAAGACAGGGTTACCGACCTGTACCATAAAGAGCGGCGAGTACAGAGTTACCGACTTGTACCATAACGAGCGGCGAAGACAGGGTTACCGACACAGAGTTATCGACTTGTACCATAAAGAGCGGTGAAGACAGGGTTACCGACTTGATACCATAAAGAGTGGTGAAGACAGGGTTGCCGATTTGGAACGGTCAGTAGGCAATAAGGCTAGCTTAGCTTAAATCAATTGTATGCGTATATAACCTTGCGATTATTCTGTCTTCAACACCCAAATTGACAAAACAGTGTAAATAAAATTACATCTGTAAAATAAAGTCCACATGCAGAGAAATTAGCAAACGATACACTTACATATTGTTGAACATCTACATAAATATACATATCTAGAAACCACTGAGGTGTATCCACAATTGTACTATACAACCGCAGCAGTGGCAGCCAAAGAGAAAAGTCTCTAAGGTTTACCAACACCAATTACATGTAAACCTCCGAGGTGTAGTCGAATGTAGTTCCTATAATAAAAAGTAATCCCTCCTTTTTCGATGGAAATGGGCATTATAAGTAGGGGGAAACTGCCCATTTCTATTCGATTTTGTGGTTATATGTATAAGAAGCGTATTAATAGGTTTTACTGGATCACTGATGAACATTTTCGAAATTTCGACTCCATGCTTACACTTTGTGAGCAATGAAAACAGTCGATCAATAAAAACAGCTGTACCCTTGACCTGTTTAGTAAACAAACAAGAACTTTCTTACATGTCTTGTGACCCCACGTTTTCTGGTGATTTTTCAAGTGGAAAAATAGTTTTCTATATGAACATTACACTACTGCATTATCCATACTTGAGTTGAATTTGCAGCAAATCATTAATATGTGACACTTTAACATTGGTGTCTATGGGGAAAATAATTGGTGCTTTCACACCTCTAAATGAATACCACATCCAGAAAAATTAGCAAACGATACGCTTACATATTGTTGAACATCTAGATAAATATACTCGAAACCACTCAGGTGTATAAGAATTGCACTATACAACGACAGCCGTCGAAGACACACATGATGAGCAACAGTATTCTGGACCGTTTGAGATTATTGAAACAAATTAGGAATAAGTAAAAGCGTCCCCTCAGACTGAATGAATTTGGAAGCAACACATAAAATAACGTTTACCATACCTGTTTGTTCTTGGACGTGGGCAGGTTGCTGCATTACTAAAATGTAAGATGAGTATGTTATTGTGATTAAATCGTGGAGATACACCCGACCTTGTATTTCTACACCGTTATAAACCTCCAGTGCAGCCCCCCTTTTTTAATGGTGTTTTACATATATGGCAGCCGTTATCGATATCCTACCAAAGAGTGACGCATGATATAATGCCTGCAAAATAAGTTCATATGAACCTTCATAGCCATTACAAATTGAACTTTGAGCTTTTTCATGAATTATGGTTCTTGGTTCTTAATAATAAAATAGTAATATCTATATTTAAAACCTCATTAAGTTATATTTAAGATGCCTTAAGAATAAAGATCTAGGTAAGCACATTCATAAATAATAAGTTGCATCACAGAAATACTCCAAACATGTATTTTAAAATTTAAGATATACGGTAGATACATACAAATACACAATGCATTACTCAGACACATGATTGTATTGCACCCATTTTACGCACACGCAAGCCTATTACACATATTTGCATTCAATTGATTCTTTATGTTGAAAAAACAAACAAAAAGCTTAATTTCGAATAAACTAAAATGGTCATGTAGGCGCCCGAACTGCACATACTCACTGTGCGCATGCAAAGAGTCAAACGAAGCAATGAGATAAAAAAAACAACACACACATCAACTTGAACTTATACTTGAACTTATACCTGACTGGGAATTGTTATGACGCTCCACATGAAGAGTATGAGCATTTTGGAACATTCCAGTTTGAGATTAACCCTTAATCCGCTACTTATATATATATACATGTATATATAACGGACTGTTATTTCTTTGAATTAAGACCATTCCATGTATGTGTTTTGGGGGAAATGACTGATCAGTAGCCATTGTAAACCCTGATCAGCCTGCAAGTTACACGCATTTTTACTCGCAGGCTGATCTGGGTTTAATATGGACGCAACGGCTATTATAGTCGTGCTTAGCGGTTTAAGGGTTAATGATTCAAATTGGGAATAAGAAAAGTTGATATACCAGTAGGAAAATTATTCTCTCAGACGGAACGACTTTGGAAGCAGTTTCCATAGTTTGGCTGTAACATATGCAAAGAACGTGTGCCATACCTTTCTGTTCTTTGGCGTGGGAAGGCTGCTGCATTATGATATCTAAAATGTAAAAGTAGATATAAAAGTAGATTAAAAGTAGATATAAAGCTAGATATAAAAGTAGATATAAAAGTAGATTAAAAGTAGATATAAAGGTAGATATGAAGGTAGATATAAAGGTAGATATAAAAGTAGATATAAAGCTAGATATAAAAGTAGATTAAAAGTAGATTAAAAGTAGATATAAAGGTAAATATGAAGGTAGATATAAAAGTAGATATAAAAATAGATATAAAGCTAGATATAAAAGTAGATTGAAAGTAGATATAAAGCTAGATATAAAAGTAGATACAAAAGTAGATTAAAAGTAGATATAAAAGTAGATATGAAGGTAGATATAAAGGTAGATACAAAGGTAGATATAAAAGTAGATATAAAAGTAGATACTGTTCTATATTCCTCCAGTTCTTGCAGAACCATCATTAGGCGTCTACTGTACATCATTTGACTTCATCTTGACATTTAAGAACACACTACCTGCGATATAACTAGATAGTAAGACAGTTTCGGTTGTGTTGTTTTTGTTATTAACACCATACGTTTTACACTAGACTGGCATCAGTCCTTAATTTTATAACCTTTTAACTAGTCTTAACAAGTCTTATAGAATTTCCTTAGCACTGAAAGAGGCAAGTATCTCCACGTAATGAATTTGGAAGCAACACATACAATAACGTTTACCATACATTTTTCTTCTTGTACGTGGGCAGGTTGCTGCATTACTAAAATGTAAGATGAGTATGTTATTGTGATTAATTCGTGGAGATACACCCGACCTTGCATTTCTACAACGTCATTAACCTCTAGTGCAGCCCCCTTTTTTGAATGGTGTTTTTACATATACGGCAGCCGTTATCAATATCCTACCAAAGAGTGACGCATGATATAATGCCCTGCCTCAAATAGGTTCATATGAACCTTCATAGTCCTGATGAAAAAATGCACTTTGAGCTTTTTCATGAATTATTGTTCTTGGTTCTTGAATAGCTTATAATAATAAAATAGTAATATGTAAAACCTCATTTAGTTATGTTAAGATTCCTTAAGAATAAAGATATATGTAAGCACATTCATAAATAATAAGTTGCATCACAGAAACACTCCAAACATGTATGTTAAAATTTAAGATATACGAGAAATAATTTGGACGAGAAACGGTAGATACATACAAATACGCAATGCATTACTCAGACACGCGATTGTATTGCACGCATTTTACACACACGCAAGCCTATTACAATATTTGCATTCAACTGATTCTTTAAATGAAAAAACAAACAAACAGCTTAATTTCCAATAAACTAAAATGGTCATGTAGGCGCCCGCACTGCACATACGCACTGTGCGCATGCATAGAGCCAAACAAAGCAATGCGATAAAACACACACACACACACACACATCAACTTGAACTTATACCTGACTGGGAATTGTTATGACGCTCCATGAACGTTATACCTGACTGGGAATTGTTATGACGCTCCATGAACTTATACTTGACTGGGAATTGTTATGACGCTCCATGAACTTATACCTGACTGGGAATTGTTATGACGCTCCATGAACTTATACCTCACTGGGAATTGTTATGACGCTCCATGAACTTATACCTGACTGGGAATTGTTATGACGCTCCATGAACTATACTTGACTGGAAATTGTTATGACGCTCCATGAAATTATACCTGACTGGGAATTGTTATGACGCTCCATGAACGTATACCTGACTGGAATTGTTATGACGCTCCATGAACTTATACTTGACTGGGAATTGTTATGACGCTCACATGAAGAGGATGAGCATTTTGGGACATTCCAGTTTGAGATTAACCCTTAATCCGCTACCTATATATATTATATATATATATAATGGACTGTTATATCTTTGAATTAAGACCATTCCATGTATGTGTTTTGGGGGAAATGACTGATCAGCAGCCATTGTAAACCGTGATCAGCCTGCGAGTTACACGCATTTTTACTCGCAGGTTGATCTGGGTTTGCAATGGACGCAACGGCTATTATAGTCGTGCTTACGGGTTAAGGGTTAATGATTCAAATTGGAATAAGAAAGTAGATATAACAGTAGGAAAATTATCTCTCTCAGACGGAACGACTTTGGAAGCAGTTTCCATAGTTTGGCTGTAACATATGCAAAGAACGTGTGCCATACCTTTCTGTTCTTTGGCGTGGAAGGCCGCTGCATTATGATATCTAAAATGTAAAAGTAGATATAAAAGTAGATATAAAGCTAGATATAAAAGTAGATACAAAAGTAGATTAAAAGTAGATATAAAGGTAGATATGAAGGTAGATATAAAGGTAGATATAAAAGTAGATATAAAGTTAGATACTGAAGGTAGATATAAAGCTAGATATAAAGTAGATACAAAGTAGATTAAAAGTAGATTAAAGGTAGATATGAAGGTAGATATAAAGGTAGATATAAAAGTAGATATAACAGTAGATATGAGGAGGTAGATATAAAGGTAGATATAAAGGTAGATGTAAAAATTAGATATAAAAGTAGATATAAATAGTATATAAAGGCTAGATATAAAAGTATATACAAAAGTAGATTAAAAGTAGATATAAGGTAGATATGAAGGTAGATATAAAGGTAGATATAAAAGTAGATATAACAGTAGATATGAAGGTAGATATAAAGGTAGATACAAAGGTAGATATAAAAGTAGATATAAAAGTAGATACTGTTATATATTCCTCAAGTTCTTGCAGAACCATCATTAGGCGTCCACTGTACATCATTTGACTTCATCTTGACATTTAAGAACACACTGCCTGCGATAACTAGATAGTCAGACAGTTTCGGTTGCGTGTTTTTACGTTTTACACAAGACTGGCATCAGTCCTTAATTTTATAACCTTTTAACTAGTATTATAGAATTTCACTTAGCACTGAAAGAGGCAATATCTCTACTTTTCGTGCATGGTCTTATTTGAACATTATAAATTTAGCCATGAAGGGGGACAGTGCTTGATATAAAATATGCAGAGTATTATTTTGTTTTTAATTTGTATAATTTTATTATTTATAGTCTAATTTATATACTGATACAGTCTAGTATTATGTTAGTCGCTCAACTGACGTAGAGTAGTCCAGTCAGTCGGAGGTCACCTGTAACAAGTTCAAATGCTGAACTAGCTATATGTACTACCTCTGTTGACTTACGGATTGTAAGACTTGAATGCTAATTTCCTGTTTGACATATATCTACTTCTTACTTATCTAACCTTCGGCTAATCTATATCTTAAAGAACATACATTCTCAATCACCATTCATTCATTCAAGCGATGCCTCCACATTTAACTCCATTAAGCTTATACTAGCTTTTTCTTTTGATGGAGGTAGAACATCCAATATCTCAGAGTAACCACCCAGTAATGTAACCTCCGCCATCCGCAGCGAGTTATTAAGCAACCAGTAGGATCTCAACCGCAGTGGTTCAGCGGGCGAGACCTGTTCTACAATGCAAAGTGGTAACCTCGCCAGTCGGCGTCAAAGAACTGATAGTGCTCACTAATCATTAGTATTGTTAAAGATTACTAGCTCTACAACTCCTACCCATCCGATAACACCCCTACTAGTCGCCATACACACATTTATCCTCGTACACCAATACATCGTCACAATTCTAATCCCTCGTTATACCCCATACTACTCTACGTACCCAATCTATCCTCGACTACCAACTACTACCAAATAAATGACACAACAAACATCTAAACCAAATCAATCACACTAAAACCTATACTCGAAAATCAATCACCTTCACACCCAATCACAACGTACAACCAAACAAACCCTCCTAACCACACAAATATGATCAAATACCAACAACCTAACCCACTAACTCCAATATTACCACACACAACACACATCACTCCAAACACCTACACCTAACCAAATTCCACTATCCCAACTCACATAAACTAACACAACTAACACAACATCATACCCAAACAACAATACACCCACCATTACCGAACAATACACCAACCCAACCATACCCTAAAATACTCAATAACACTACCAACTACTACCCAAACTACCCTACCAAAACAATACCCACCAAACAACTACAACACAACACTACACCCAACACCCAAATACACCACAACCTAACTCACACCCAAACACATACACCCACTATTCACCCTACACCACTAACCACAACCCAAACTCAACCCCAACTAACAACCAATACACACCCCCACACATCCCCCACTAACCAACTCACCACAACACATACACCAACCAAACACTAACACACACTAACACCCAACAACACAACCACTCACCTCAACACATAACACCCAAAACACACTCTAACACCACAACCTCAACAAAACTAAAACCAAACAAACATACCCCCAACTATAACCACCACAACACTACACCCACCAAAACACACTACAAACACTACACCCAACAATACAACCCCCCAACCAACAACCACACACACATCAACCACAAACACCCCAACACACTAACCCAACCACTAAACCCCAACACAATACCCCCAACCTCATAACCCACCCTAAACCACTCTACCACTACCACAATCACCCAACCTAACCCCACACTCATAACACCAAATCCACCTCACCACAACAATCAACACCAACCCCACCAATAACACCACACACACCACAATCATACACCAACATACACTACCCCAAAATCCTCACAACACACAACTTCAAACCTAATTCCAAACCTCTCACACACACAAAAACATATAATACATAATATTATACATCTCTACACTTTACTAACATCCACCCCCCCATCCAACCCACTAAACACACATTAACCTTACACCTCTCACA